>JAVJIF010034061.1:0-86614 GCA_038442645.1 Agave tequilana | reverse complement strand
ACCTCTGCCGGATGATAGAATAGCATTTCAACGCTCGAGTCATTTCCGTATGGTAGTACCACCGTGCGCTTTAGTGATTAACGTTGCTCGCTGATCTTTCTCCAATACTGCTTAGCTCCACTTGTTTATGCACTTGATTGTGTGACTGTTTTATATTATTATAATAGTTGTGAAGAGTTTGAAATATTTGATATGATTTATTCCTAAATTAAGTTACATGAATCGCATAGCTAAGCTACCTGATATCAGATACTGATACACTTTATTTGATGGGAATGTATCACATATCTGATATTCTAAACACCTGACTCGGTAGCATAATACTTGACTCAGTACAAATACTCTAACATCTGAATGGTACTGTGACCTGACTGTTATTTTACTGAATTCACGAATATTACTTTTACGGGGACTTGACATGATTGATATAATATTATCAAAACTCTGATGCACATGAATTATTGTACTCTTGAATTACTGAATTACTGTACTCCTGAATCCTGAACAAGGATATACATACTTCTGTTATAATCCTGTTATTTTTTCGTAAAACAATTATCGTGAAGATAAATTGAAAAACTGAAAAATTTATAATAAATGGACAACTTACACCTGGTAAAGGGAAACTGAAGCAATCAATATATACGTATTTATAATGGTCCCGTGTTGTGCAACTACATCTTCAGAACAACCTAAGGACTTCCTGTTTTTTGGTGGGGTGTACTGACACCTGTAGTGATTCCATTTCTATTTCGGGCTAAGACCCTTACAGCCTAGCGGCTGGTTCTAGACTCCAGTATGGATGCTCTTGAGGCTGTTGTCTCGGGTATGCACAAGGCCCATTATAAACATGATTTGTTGATCCCCCATCAGTTTTCAATAACCAACCTTGCCTTACTTGTGGATGTATGTGTGTTGGGATGTTGGGATACATACCTAGACATACGGGTCGGACGAGTCTTAAAAATAATAATATTACTGAGATGACTATAATGTTGATTCCATTGACTCCATGCTACAACATAATTACACCACTAAGCAATTCGGTTTGTATACACTTGGTTGATGGTGAAATGAGATATAAGGTGTATATATGAGGGTTTTTCTTTTTTAGATTATCTCCACGACGTACTAATCTCATGGATCTGGAAATTGAGTTTATACAGCTAGTTTTGCCTACATCTACATATAACACTTTTAATTGATAATTCATTACATGCTTGAATGAATATGCTCATAATACTGATTTCCCATACATTATAACATTACTTCTTGATCTAGTCGTAAATCTATTTATATTTATTGTTCACTACCTGCCTAGTTGACTTGAGTACATGACCAACTGTAGCTCCTGATACACGTATGTTACCTGAGCACGCCATTTGGCTTCATTTTACGTACTTGTTGGGTTGGTTTTCTGACAACACCTAGACCTATATGTCGAGATCTCGGCGTGTGGAGCGAGAAGGAGCCCTCACTAGCTGACCAGGTTTATTTGGAAGAGTAGATGGCTCTCCAGTAGTTCTCTCCCTAACGTGCAGATCCCTGTTAGCTTGCGAGAATTTTCTGTTGCAGCTCGTGAGCATCCTTCCAGTTCTTTTGTCCCACTTGTAAATTCATATTTTGTATCGTCAAAATCATGTACAAACTCCTGTACTATGATGTCATGTACTGTATAATAACTATATACTTGTACTATAATGTTGGAATGAATATTACCACACGCTTCTGTACTCTGATTCCTGTGTTGTGTTGATGCTTAGCGTGTATCAGTACGGGTACTGTACTCTGCGTATATATGTTGCAGTAGCGTCACCATACCCGGCTGAGCGGAGTGTTACACCTCTCTTGCTATGGCATATTATTTATATGCTTTCTACTATATATAATTAAGATTTGTGAATTTCATGTTATTTTTTTCACAACTCATTACAAAAAAATTATATAATGCCCAAATTGCTTTGATATGGTCAAAAATAAATGGTGTTATCTATTTTGTTATGTGTTGTTATTATTTGTAATATCTATCACAACACATGGTGTTTTAGTACATATTATCAAAATCATTTGTATGATTTATTCACAAATTAAAGTTTGATACCTATTTTGAGACTTTTCGAAAACTCAGGTGCTATAATGTAATTCACTTTAGTTTAGTAAGATTATCATGATTTTTGTTTTCCTCTTTTGCTTATATGATAGTAATGTCTTTGTTAACTTGAAGTTGACATAGATAGTTTTTATGATAGTTAATATAAAAAATTATTCAACTACTCTAAAAGCAAATATAGTATAAAATATGCACACATCCTCTATTTTTTCTATCATTTTATATATTATTAATTAGTTTTATTTTAATCTTTATTATCCTAATATAATAAGAACTCTCAAATAAAGGAAACCCCTTTTTTTAATTTTTCTTTCTATCATCCTAATATAATATAAATGAAACTATCAAACTATAAAAATTAGAATTAGAATCTCAAATTAGGAAACTCTCATCTCGTATTCTTTCTTATATCTTAATATAATTAGAGCTCTCAAATTATGAAAACTCTCTATAATAACTTTTCTATGATTGAGATTATCAGATTAAACAATCTCTTTAATTTTCTCTTGTCCTAATATAATCGAATTTTTTCTTTGTTTAATTGATCTACACTTCTCTTTTATGCAATTCTTTTGTGTGTTTTTTTGTGAAGATTTTTTTCTTTTCATTCATTCTTTTTTCCTATATTCTTCAATTTCCTTTTTTCAAAATTGTTTATTCCTTATTTCATAAATTTTATTATTTTTCTTTTCATGATTGTTTTTTATTATTTATTTATTTTATTATATTTTTAATTCTTTTTCTACAATGAACAAAAAGAGAAAAAGTTGATATGTTCAGCGTCACTCGAAAATATTATTCTTTTGGCTATATTATTCTTAGAATATCTTGTATAACATCAGGAATATGTCTTCTTCTTAATTTAAAAGTGTTTGTTATTGCAGTGGGTAATTTTCGTAAGAGTTATCCATGCACCAATTTGTAGAGATTAATAGGTAAATTATAGAGATCAAACTAGAGAAAATACAGAAATTTACATGAAACCCAAAAGAGAAAAATTATAGGGGGGAGAGAGAGAATCCACTATAATTCAGGAAACTTACAATTGTGGCCGGTTGATCTCTAGTGCTGGTATTTCTGGTATTAATTGATCGTCCTCCCTCTTGTAGGAGGGGATTCTCTTTTTGTACAGGTGGCTATCTTTGAATAAGGTTACAAGATTCTCATCTAACTCAACATCTTATCCTAACTTAACTACTTATTATGGAGGTAGTTTGGAGCCGAGCATCCTGATTTGAATTAGTAAAACTCACGTTCATCTTTATCCCGAGATCATCGTCCAGCTATTGATATGATCAATCTGCTTTAGAGCTATAACTGTTAGTTCAAATGTGGATTTGGCCTGGAGATAAGCGTGCTTGCAACCGACTATATCTCTGATCTTCCAATTGTCTGAACTGTATTGAGTTTGAATAAGACTGAAACTCACCTTCAAAGATTCTGGGGAGGGCTACGTGTTACGCATCCACCGAGGGATTAAATGGACAGGTGTCAAAATCTCAGGGGATCGAAAATTGACTACTAAGAATGCCCCCTCTGTTTCTCTCCTTTGGCGGGTGGTCAGGAATGTGTCTTTAGAAATTGTGCGTCCTCGGGCTCTGAGAGAAAGGGAGGGGAGCAGACTTCTTAAGTTTAGCCTCAGGCGGCCTGTGTCGCTTTGATTTTTGTCTTTCAGTGGCATGCATCTACTGGATGGCAGAGTATTAAATGCGCGTCCAATCTGCTATCGCATCGGTCAAGTAACCATTTTGGGAAGAGGCATGGCGCTCGAGGTGGGTGATGCAATAAAGTGCAGTGATTCAAATCTGATCTATCATGACACCTGTAGGCCGTCAAGTAGCTTTTGACTTCTGAGGGTATTCAAATGCATCATTCTTTTTCAAACCCTCAAAATTATCTTCAATTTCCAAAGTTTCGGTAATCTCTCATCTTTTTCCTCATGTGCACTTTTTGCAATCCGATCTTTCTCCAGCCTTTTTTTTTCCAGAGATGACGAAAGGAAGCAAGTCCAGCGCTGCTAGCGACGCAGGCGAAAGCAAAGTCATGGTGGAGAAGAAGGGGAAGAGACCCCATTTTCGCACCAGGGTTGGCAGGGATTTCGATCCAAAAACTACGAAACTTCACATCCAGCAGATGTTGACGAATACCTGGAGAGATATGGTGTCTTCCTCTCTCCTGGAATCAGGGTCAAATTCTTCCCCCAGAACACTGAGATCACGAAGTCGCCGCCTAACGATAGTGTCTACATGCATCCCTAGATCCTGGCACTTAGGCAGAAGATGTTGCTGATGAAGTTCGTTCATAGTGTTCTGACCTATCACAGGATCGCCCCCTCGCAGTTGTTAAGGGTGACCTGGATACCATGCTAAGGTTTGGGCTCTCTATGTCCTAATTGTCCCCAATGCCTATCGACGTGAGGTTTTTAGCGCCACCTATGCCCTGAGGATGAGTCTAGGATGCCCACTACTTCATTCCCCAGAGTGGGTGCAAAATGATCATCGTCAACATATTTAATAGTAATCATGGCATGCCAGACACCATGGCCAGATGATCGATCTATGGGAGGCGAAGTTGAGGGATGAGCGTGGAGCCATCCCAACCATGTGGAATTTGGGCCCGGTTGTTCGGGGCGGTGCGGTGCTGACCGCTGAGATCGATTTGAAGTTGCAAGAGCTGACTATTGTGGACTATGACTATCGTAACTGGAGTTAGTTGTTGGATCCTAATAGGAATCCTATGCTGCTAGTTCTCACGAAGGCACAACCTCAGCTAAGAATCTGGCGACCGTGGCATTGAAAGGCCAAGGATCCCAGGGCGAGTGGTCCCATTAAGAGGAAGAGCCCCCGCACAACCCTCGGGATCTCTCCTTCCTGAAGAGTTAGTTCCTAAATAGATTAGTTTTTTCTCGATAATGCAGCTCTGTAATGCTTGTTTTCTCTTGCAGAAGAGAAACAGGATTGGCTTTGATGAGTTCAATAAGGAGAGATATTGGATCTGCTGTTGGCAGTGCCCCTGGACCGATCTCGAGTGTTGGACAACTCCATATGGAGAAGGATGCTTGGGTTGGACCTTCTGAGCTTGTGGATTCTAGTGCTAGGGGAAAATTGTCGACTGCCGAGGCCCTCGAGGAGGGTACAGGTACGCTCCATGAGCCAGTGAACATGGAGGCGGAGATGTCGGAGGAGCGTCTCCATATAGTCGGAGCCTTTTCCTAAGTAGGAGGGTGTGACAGTGGAGTCACCGTCTATTCTGGCTGAAACTGGGCATGTTCCCTTACCTAGGCTCGAGGTGGAGGAAGCTGCCGTGCCTCCACTGGTGGAGGACGATGTGAGGGTCTCAAACCCTGCTGGCTCTTCGGGTACTAGTGCTGGGCCTTAGGTACCGACCTCGTGGAGTCCTACTCCGAGCTCAACGTTTGGGCTAGTTCTCCGGCGGGGGAGATAAGAAAGCTGCCCTGGGATATAGAGACTTCCTTGTAGGACTGGAGGAGCTCAAGGTGCTTCTCTTGAAGGACCAGCGTTGGCATTTAAAGAACGAGGTCTTCAAGCTAAGCTTTATTGGGTTTCTTCTTTGACTTGCTTTTGTTTGATGTTTGACCTTTTCCTTGTTTTAACCTCAGAATGCTATGCTTACATCCAATATGCTAGACACTCACCAAGACGCTCTGAAGAAGGAGAGCATGATTGTCAGGCTGCGCTGAGAAGTGAAGGAGCTTGCTTCCAAAGGGAAGAAGGTGGCCGGCAAAATCTCTTGGCTCCAGGCAGATTTAGACCATTTGAAGCTGAAGTCTAGAGAAGTCAAGAGCTGGAGCATCTGCAAGGGGAGTCAAGGGAGAGACCTTGTTGACTCAGCTATCGGAGGCTCAGGGAGAACTGGAGAGCGGGGCTCAGAGTTGAAAAAGAAGGACTCCAAGTTGCAGGAGGTGAGCTTGGAGTTGCGACGGAAAGATGTCGAGTTGTAGAACAAGGAGCCAGAATTGCAGTCGACTCCAAGGGGCCTGGAGGAGGTGAATCGATGCACTGAGGAGGTGAAGGCGGCGCTGGGGTCAGAGAGGGTTGCCTTTGAGGATGCGAAAGCGTGCCTCGAGGATAACTTAAATGAGGCGTCATGTGCCTCGTCTTTGGTGGAGGAAAGTGTCCAAGTAGTAACGAGCCAGTGTCAGCGGGAGATGGTCTTCAAATTCAAGAAGTATAAGGATGGACAGGAGGATAACAAGCGAGGAAATGCCCTGAGATAACCATTGAAGTTGAGGGCTTCTTGGCAAGCCAAGGCATGAGAGGTGTTCTGGCACAGGGGCCCCCCACCGTGGAGATAGGAACTTCTCTGCGTGAGTCTAGGGACGCTGCTCTTCCGACGATTGGTCTCCCCATAGATGATGCTCTGACTGCCAGGACCTCGAATCGTTGTGCTGCTGAAGGGGCGGATCCTCCCACTTCCTTCTGAGGCCTTAAAGAAAGGCAAAGTGGGTGTTTGAGAGTTTTTTTTGTTTTATTTTGTATAATTTCAATATAACTCTCTTTTGAAGGAATAAATGAAAATTTTCTCCAATGTCTGAATTTTGTCTCATTTTTTGTTATGCCTCAAGGCCCCCACTCAGTGGCCCTGTTGGATATTGCCTCTGGTTGGCAGGCTTGGCCGAAGGGGGATCCTGTTCTCGGGAAGGAAATGCTCGAGAACTATAAACGCCTCATATCTACTCGGGCTCTACAGGGGATGGTCTATTGGGTGCGAGGTGCCTTGAGAAACTCGGGATGAGGCCTGAGGGTTCCGACCCCGAGGATGGCGATGAGAGGATGGAGCTGAATCTCGATGATGAGCACAAGGCATTGCTAGATTTTCTGAATGCTCGTCGGAGGAGAGTTGCGAAGAGCCTGTTCCAAACGCTGCTCGGTCTTCCCCGCTGTATAGAGCTCACTGTGCTTGATTTTCTCACCCTCCAGCTGGACCGCGATCTGATTTCCCACAATGTGATGGTGAGCGACCTCAAAGAGTGGGTATGCGAGGTGTTTTTGAAATTGTACAATATGCTGGAGGAGATAAAGAAGTTAAGAAATGAGAAACATGATTTGAAAGTGAGGTTCGCGGGGCATCTAGAGGAGCTGAAGAAGGCACTCGATGACATCTCGGAGTTACAAGAGAAGGACATCTCGGAGTTACAAGAGAAGGTCACCACACTTCGGGAGGTGATCGATCGGGAATACGTTGAGAAGTTGGACCTAAGACTCCAGGTCCGATTGTTGGAGAGCGATTTGGAGAGCCAAGAGGCCGATGTTAAGGAGCTAAGGGCTGATTCAGAGTGTCAGATTGATCGCTACAATAAACTCTGGATGGACTATGACAATCTGCTTATGGAGACGCACGCGCTCAAATTATGATCTTAAACTCTGACGGACAAGCAGATGGCATGAGTGGTTGGTTCGGGGGGGGGGGCGTGAGTGGTCAGGTCGAAGGAGCGAGTGGTCATGCTGGAGGTGCTAGCCATCAATCCGAGGGTCTAAGTGATTGGGCGGGAGGCGAGAATCATCGGTCCGAGGGGCCAAGCAATCGGACTGGGAGCACCGATAGCTGGCCTGGGAGGTCTCGGGGATGGTCCGAGAGTCAAAGTAGCAGACGTATGCGGAGTTAGCCAAATCCATTTGTACACTTTTTTGTAACTGTTATAATAAGAAAATCGTTCCTTTCTTCTGTCATTAATAATAGTGATTATTGCTTTTTTTGACTGTATCATCTCTCGTTCTTGATGTGATTGTACGAATGCTATGACGTGTTTCTTGCCCGTTTATAGTTTGCTTAGCAGCTTATGGAGGCATAGTTTTTATTGTCGAGGTTGCGAGACATTTTAGGTTGCCATTTAGGTGGAGGTCTCTGGTTAATCAGAGGCTTCTTAATAGTTGGAAGAATAAGATATAGATTGCCTTGAGGCTGCCGTAGGGCAGAGCCTATCATAGTCTTTTAGCTCGCTCGGTTAGCTATCAAGGCAAGGGATGATATACACTGAGCTCTGAGCAATCTTTGTGGATGAGCCTCCATCTTTCAGGATACTCATCGAGGGTTAGCCATCAGGGTAGGACCCGTATGTACCATTGACTTGCTTGGGTGGCCGTCAGGTCAAGGGTCGTGTTGGCTAAACTCCAAGCAGTCGTGGGAATGTCTATGTCTTTTAGGAGACTCCCTGAGGGGTAGTCGTTAGGATAGGACCCTTATAGGCTATTGACTCGCTCAGGTGGCTGTCAGGTAAGGCCCGTGTATGCTGAGCTTTGAGCAGTCGTGGGCAAGTCTTCGTCTTTCAAGAGACTCCCGAGGAGTAGTCGTCAAGGTAAGACCCTATAGGCTGTTGACTTATTTGGATAGCTGTGAGGGTAAGGCCCTTGTAGGCTGAGCTCTGAGCAGTCATGGGCAAGTCTCTGTCTTTCAGGAGACTCTTCGAGAGATAGCCGTCAGGGTAGGACCCGTATAGGCTGTTGACTCGCTCAGGTAGCCGTCAAGGTAAGGCTCATGTAGGCTGAGCTCTAAGCAGTCGTGGGCAAGTCTCCATCTTTTAGGAGACAGACCGAGGGGTAGCGTTAGGGTAGGACCCGTATAGGTTGTTGACTCACTCAGGCCAAGGCAAGGGCGGTGTAAGCTGAGCTTCGAGCAGTTGTGGGCGTGTCTCCATCTTTTAGCTTCCTGAGGGGTAGCCATCAAGGTAGGACTCGTATAGGTTGTTGATTAGCTCGGGTAGCCGTCAAGGCAAGGCCCCTGTAGGCTGAGCTTCGAGCAGTCGTGGCAAGTCTCTATCTTTCAGGAGACTCCCCTAGGGGTAGCCATCAAGGTAGAATCTGTATATGCTATTGACTCGCTTATCGCACTCGAAAAAGGCATTGAGATTTTACAAGATGCCTAGTTGAAAATTTGGGATATAGTCTTTTCCTTGAATATTACATTCTTTTACATGGTATCGTATCAAGTAAAAAGGATTCTGTTGCTTCTTACAGGGCTTCCCGTCCCGAATGGTGCTGATGAGTAAGCATTGTAGTTGGTAGCCTCATCTAGGGTGTCTCCAACCTCCGAGTCTTCCTCCTGATCAAGGACAAACTCATCAAGGTACCCGCGTTGAACTAGATCCTTTATGTGCCTTTGAGGCCACAACAATTCAGGGTGGCATGTCCTTTTGCATTAAGGATTCAAATCGCGCTTGCTTGACTTAAGAAGTCTTATCCAGAGCTGATGCTTGATGACATGAAGAATATGATCAGTCGGTAACTTCAAGGAAGGCTGAGTTATCTTTGGTCTCTATTGCTGTCGAGGAGTGTTTCTCGTTCTCTTGAGTGTTAGGGTGTGATGCCCCCTCGTCCATTTTCATGGGGGACTAGCTTCGTGGCTCTCTGAATCCCCATGGGTGAGGTTATTTGGGAGCGCCTTTTGTTTAACTTGAAACTTAAAGTCGGTCGAAGCTAGGAGATATTGATGATTTTGGGAGGACACATCCATTTGAACTTCCCTTGCGCTCAACTCAATGATTCTTCTTGAGCTTTTTGAAGGGCCTTTATTTGTGTGAGGAGCTGGCGGTTGATTTGCAATACAGCTTCTCACTCGCGTTTGGCGGTATCATGATGGATAGCAGCCAACTCTCGTTCTCAGTCTGCTAGGGTCCCCTGTTCGCTTAGCTATTATTGTAGGTCAGCTACTCACTGGATGAGCTGTCCTCGGCAGAGTGTTAATGGCTCAAGTTTGCCAGAGGTGTTAACGTCATGGTTATTAGTGCTCTTGGAAGCCATGGTTATTTGAAACCTTTCTGAGGACGTGAAAGGGTATAATATCGGGAGAACTTAAAAGTGTTGACTCAAATATCTCAATGAAAGCACCAAACGCAGTGGTTAATTCTCGGAGGAGCTATCCACACACCAATTTGCAAATATTAGAGGGTGAATTGTAGAGATCAAAGCAGAGAAAAATAAAAAGATTTATATGGAAACCCGAAAGGGGAAAACAACGAAGGGAGAAAGAGAATCCACTATAATTCAGGAAACCTACAATGGTGCTTGATCTCTAGTGTAAGAGTTTATGGGATTAATTGTTCGTCCTTCCTCACATAGGAGGGGTTCTCTATTTATAGTGACTATCTTTGGATAAGGTTACATGATTTTCATCTAATTGAATATTTTATCCTAAATTAACTGCTTATCATGGAGGCGATTTGGAGCCGAACATCCTAATTTGAATTGGTAGAACTCACATTCATTTTTATCCAGAGATCATTATCCAGCTATGGATATTATCAATCCGCTTCAAAGTGTAGACTGCCTAAAAGTCACTGGAGACAAGTCATCTAATGTAGAATCCATACTTCAGACGCAAGACTAATCAAAACGAGAGGCTCGAGGCCCGCGTCTCAGCACCACTCCAGTGCCAAAATGCGAGGCTCGAGGCCCGCGTCTCAGCACCACTCTAGTGCCAAAATGCAAGGCTCAAGGCCCGCGTCTCTCACCACTTCAACGCAAAAACGCGGGGCCCAAAGTCTGCATCCAGCATCATCTCAACGGCAGAACGCGGAGCCCGAAGCCCGCATCCAGCATCATCTCAATGACAAAACGCAGAGATCAAGCCTGCGTTTCAACTGCAGGCTTGCCCTGCGTCTCAATTGTAACTGCCCCCAATTACTGGATCAATTACTGCCCACGTAATGAGGGAGTTAACCCCATTATGGAGGAATTTTAGGAGACAGTTTTACCCCTAGAACCCCTTATAAATTGCTAAAATTGCTATAGAAAAGGGAAGGGGTATTGGCATATTCTGATATAAAATAGAAAGAGAATCCAAGGAGAGGATTATAAAGAGTTTAACTCTTCTACACAAACTTGCTGTGTTCAAGTTCTGCCTAAATTTTTTTGAGATTTCATTGGATAAGAGCTGAGCTACTCCATCAGTGATCCAAGGAGAAAAGTTTCAAAGAAGCTTGACGTTCACCCGGTCAATAGAAAACAAGATTCACTTTTACCGCTACACAAAAACCCAGTATTAAATAAAGAGGAGATTTGAGCTTGAATATCTCCTCTCTCTTGTAATTAGAATTTTAAAATTATTGTAATCTTTCATTGATTCAAGAATTTGCAATACATATTTTTAATTTTCCGATATGTACAAGGGATGGCCACTCTACTGGGGACTACCTTCTCAACTGACGAGCAAGTTGTGGTGCAAGGTGATGTCAACTTCCTGTGAAAGATGGTCGGGTCACTTGTCATGGAATTCGACTAGGCAAAGTATAAGGAGTTTCTCTCTTCTGGCTCCAAAAGCCCTAAAGTGGCGCAGTAATACCGCAGGGTCTCCTCAGAGATCCACTTTTAAGTCTCTTCGGAGACTTCTCGAAGAAAAGCCTACGCAAACAATGCCATTTTTGGCCGCATCGCCCGTGTGGCCTTTGTTAATGTCTCCCACGAGACCCGCGGGGCCAACGATGATGAAGGCCATCTCCCCATACTTTTCCTCTCCAGATTTCTCAACTCCAGGATACTAGGGGTCCCCAATGACCCGTGAAGCATAACTGAAAAGTTGAACATTGACAAAGGCGTCGCGCACCTCAACAATAGATGGAAGAAGCTGAAAAAGTCATCTGTCTAGTAGATACAGGATGCGGGGCTCAAGTCCGCGTTTCTTCTAAGCAGCACCAGACTCGTGAACCTCACGTCTCTATATCAAAATACGAAGCTCATGAAGTCTGCATTTCTCAAGTTTCACCTCACAGACGTGACGTTTGGCAACGCAAGGTCCGCATCTTTTCTCAAAGACACGAGACCCGCATCTCTATACCAATGAAGCCCGCGTTTCTGAAGCTTCACCTCTCAGACACGACGTTCAGTAACGCGAGGTCTTCGTTTCTTCTCAAAGATACAGGACCCCGCGTCTTTATACCAAAATGAGAGGGTCGCGTCTCCTCTGCAGAGAGTGAGCTCTACATTTTAGAGTTACGACACAAGACACATTCACTCTCTGACAGCTAAGGTCAGAACAGAGCCTAGAAGTCCTCATCCTCGGAGATCGGGCTGATCTCTTCGATCCCTCTGCAACAGATCTAAGAGATTATTTGACAAAGAAGAGGAGTGTTCATCAAATCACTCCATAATGCTACTGTAATGGCTCATCACGGTGGTGCTCTCTGAATACCATTGCAGCTCACAGGCAAGCAAACCATTGGTGTTCAACCGGTTATCAGCAGCGCCAACTTCCCGCTAGACCAAAAGGCGTCGCTCCCATAGGAAGAAAGCATTTTCTAACACGGAGTGCCCTGAAGTCACTGCAAACATGGCGGGGCCAAGTACCACGCCAAACAGGACTAAGGGAAGTAGCTTGTAGTCAGCTCCGACGAGTCTGACACTGAGCCGGAAGGAGTGTACCAGCATATCCATACTCGGACTGGTACAATAGCCCCAGTGGACTATAATGCCCTAGCCCGGGGTATTGAAGTAAGCAAGACACACTCTTCTATTGTAGAATCACAGAACTCTTCCGTAAAGAAAGAAGCCTTCGCATACATGGCAGGAACCCCTGAAGAAGTGGCCAAGCGTTTTGAGTAGCAGGCCCAAGTTCAGAGGGAGCAGCTCAATATGATCCACGCCCAGCAGGAATCTATCGACGTCCTTAGGCAGATGTTGACCAAGCTACCTTAAGAAAAAGAAGTAGCCAAAGACTAAAGAGTCTTCGAGCAAAGGTAAGGGCAAGGAGGGTGACGACTCTACTTTTGAAGATTATGACTAAGAATGCCAACTTCAGGAATCTGGAAACTCCATCTGAAGAGAAGGAGGATTCAGAAGCTGGAATTGATCACTCAAAGAGGATGAGTGAGCTGGAGAAGCAAGAGTGGTCCGGTCATACCCGGTTGAGTGGGATCTTGTCCCATACTTTTCTAAGTTCAAAGCTCTGACCCTATAAGCCTTCGACGGCAAGGGTTCACTGAACTAACCATATACTATTTCAAGTCTCAGATCAGGAATGTAGTATCAAATGATGCCATTTTGGCCCGTTTGTTCATCGGCACCCTGAAAGGGATTGCTTTTGAGTGGTTCATGAAGCTCTCAGAAGGTTCTATCAAGAAATGAGGTGATCTGGAAAAGATTTTCCTCACCTGTTTCTTTGAAGATGATTCAGAGATTACCATGCCAACTTTCCTGACGACGAGGCAATGGAAAGGAAAGCCGGTTAAAGCGTTTGTAGAGAGATTTTAGAACATGGCACTCCGATGTCCTAGCGGCATGACCAGGCCACCTTGGTGAAAACATGCCGCCACAATTTGCAAACCTCACTCCTAATTCAGATAGGAGTGACTGAGAGTCGTACTTAGAAGCAGTTGGTACAGCAAGGTAAGCAAGCAGAGGAGATCATCGCCAAGGTTAAAGCAGAAGAAAGTAAGTCCAGACCCGAGAAGTCGATAAGGTGCGCACCAAAAGTGTCTTTCCAAGCCAAAAGGAAAGATACACTGGCAATAGAGATTAAATCTCTTCCTAAATCACAATCGACTAGAGGGGGTAGTTCTTCAAACCAGTCATGACCAACAAGCAACACTCCTTCAAGGACGAGCATGTTGATTCATTATTCAAGTTACTCAACAAAAGCAACAAACTGAAGTTTTTTAAAGTTAGACGTCCTAAGGAGGTGAGCAAGACTGAAAATCCCAATTACTGCTTGTACCAAAGGATACTGGGCACCCTACCAAGAGTTGCACATCTTCAAAGACATTCTTCAAGTTTGATTGATGAAGAGGTGCTCAAGCTCCGCCCAGAGCAGAAGAAAGTGACAGTTAATATGAAGTCATTTCTTTAGTTCGGGATACAGCCTCCAATGCCAGCCGGAGTGGTTCCCATCCCGAAAGAGGAACTAAGGATGCTCAATACAGATCCCCACCACCAGTGGAGGAAGGTCTCGTACCTGTTCCTACTCCTTAATGAGAGACCTTGTGGGTTCATCCCAACCTCATGGAAGGCCAACAGTAGACTACTATTACCAGCAGGAAATCTAAAGGCAAAGCAAAAGCTTCACCTTGCAATGTGGTGTGTGCTTCCTCCAAGGAAGTGGAAATTGATGTCCCCTCCCTAATTGATTCTGAGGAGGAGACAATAGTCCTTGCTGTAGAGCCGAATACACCGCTTATAGCAGGGACTCATTCGGGTCAGTCATACTTGAAGAAGTACGACGAAGTGGTGGCAAGTCCATCTAAACTGATCCAAGAGCCAACCAAGCAATTCACGAAGCAACCCGTGGAGAAGCAAAAGGAGTTTCGGTATACCAAAACACTCACAAAAGACGAGAGATCTTCAGCACAGCTTTGATGTCTGGCTCAGCTGGCCAACCAGGTTAGGATCACCTTCTATGAGCTCCTGAAACTATCCAAGTCAATAAGGAAAGCTCTTAGAGAAGTTTTAGCTGATGCTGAGGCCTTCATGGCCTGGATTCCAGCTAAACCAGATGATGAAGATGAAGAAAATTGCTTCCACGCCTCTCAGTATGTCCCCTATATAACCTTCACTCCAGAGGACATGCAAGTCAAGGGGAAACATGATAGGCCTCTATACTTTATAAGGTACACTGGATCATCTGAGGTGAGCCACATTCAAGTGGATTCAGGATCCGCGTTGAGCATCATATCCCGCCGGGTCATGCAACACTTGAGAATCTTCACTTATCGATTGAATGCCACCCAGACTATCATCTATGGCTTCAACATCAATGGTCCGAGCCCGATAGGAAAGATCAAACTGAAATGCCAGATCGGGGACCTGAGATCTGAGATGACGTGCTATATAATTGACGCTGACACTTTATATAACTTGTTGCTGGGACGACCATGGATTCATCGCAACTCCAACGTCCCCTCTACTCTCCATCAAGTCATGAAGTATGTTGATGGAGATGAAAAAGTCTGAACGTTGATCGCCAAAAGGAATCCATTCAAGGGGTAGAGAATTACTTTACAGACTCCCTCCTTTACCAGGATTCTCTAGAAGCAGACAAGAATCCCCAGCCAGAGGAAACAGACTCTGGTAATGAAGCTGATGCCAAGCCAGAGGCAGAAGAACAATGTCTTTGAGAGTTGAATTCTCTTATAACGAGCATTAATAAGCTCGATGTCAATAACATCGCCAATAATGTAGGCGAGTGGTTATTAATGAAGAGTTAGATTTGGTTTATTTTTCTGTGTTTGCTTCTGATTTCGTACCATCAGACACTAGTATCGATGTACATGATGACCCCTGGTCGGCAATAAATGCCTTACATCATTGCATGCACCAGTGAGATCATCTTTCACGGCATATCAAAGCATCAGTGATGAATAAGGAACCTTCTTCGAGGTCCCTGTAAGACGCAAAGGTCAAAAATCGATCCTTTTTTGAAGTGTCAAGTCCAAATCAATGCTTCGTGAAGACTCAGAAAGCGTGACCGAACCACCTCAATTTTCTCATTATGAGTCAAATGTACTCAAAATGATGGAGAACATAGGGTATGACCTAACAAGTGGTCCTGGATTGAACTTTGGCAAAGGAAGGCGAACTCTACTTCGGCCTTTTGCTCCCAGAGGGAAAACGCCTGACTATTATCACCGAACTCGGAGGGGGTTGGGTTATGTGTCAACTCTAATCCCATCAGCCTCTGAGTCTGAAGAATCATTATATCATGACCACTCGTCAGGCACATCATCATGGGAGTTAGATGTCAGAGTCGGCGACATCTTCAAAGAACTTTCAGTGAACATGATTTCAACAAGCCACCCGGAAGATGGAGATAAGAAAATGATCCAGTCAAATACAGATCCCTGAATCGAATACCTGAATACTCTCTAGGATATCTACTTTGAACAGCGTGAACCACCTACAGAGGATAAAGTAACCCAGATTAATCTGGGAGATGAGGCTATCCCTAAGCCATCTTCATAAGCAAAAGCTTACTACCATCCGAGAAAGAAGACCTAATATGTCTCATGCGAGAGTATGTAGATGTCTTCACTTGGAACTACGAGGATATGCCTGGAATTGATCCTCTGGTGGCTATGTACCACCTAAACATTAATCCAAATGTGAAGCCCGTTAAGCAACAGTAATGACGATTCCGCCCAGAGATAATGGAAGTGAGTCAATTGAAGTTCAAGAAGCTCATAAACTCTGGTTTTATCAGGGCAGAACAACACCCTGATTGGGTAGCTAATATCGTCCCCGTCACCAAGAAGAATGGGAAGATCCGGATTTGCTTTGATTTTGCGATCTAAATGAAGCTTATCCTAAAGATGAGTTCCTTCTTCCAATCACGGATGTCATGATCGACAATACGTGTGTGTTTGAACGGATGTCTTTCATGGGTGGATTCTCTGGACATAATAAAATTAAGATGTCCCCTAACGATGAGAAGCATACATCCTTCAGAACATCAATAAGGGTGTATTGCTATACTGTGATGCCCTTTAGATTGAAGAATGCGGGGGTGATATATCAGAGAGCTATGAATACAATCTTCTGCGAGCATATACACAAAACAATGGAATGCTACGTAGACAATATTGTAGTGAAAAGCCGTGCCAAAGGTGATCATATAGCAGATCTGAAAATAGTATTTGATATCATACAGGCACATCAATTGAAGATGAACCCTTCCAGATTCTTCCTGGGGGTAGCTAGCAGTAAATTTCTTGGGTTTTTCGTGACACCTAAAGGAATCCACCTCGACTCAGAGAAAGTCCGCGCCATCTAGGAGATGCAACCTCCAAAGAATCTTAGAAAACTTAGAGGATTACAAGGGCAACTAGCCTACATCTGAAAGTTTATCTTAAATCTCTCAGGATGATGCCAACCCTTCACCAAATTGATGAAGAAGGGTGTCTCATTCATCTGGGACGATGCTTGCAAACAAGAGTTCGAGGAAATCAAACGGTACCTCATGTATCCGCATGTCTTTACAGTTTCGGTGTCAGAAAAACCTTTCCTGATATATGTTTGAGTCGTAGATCATTCTCTAGCAGCTTTACTACCCCAGAATAATGATCAAGAGCATGAGCAAGCAATCTATTACTTGAATAGAACCATGATCGAAGCTGAACACCAATACAATCCGACCGAGAAAGAATGCTTGGCGCTGGTGTTCGCTATTCAGAAAATGCGACACTACCTAGTGGGCCAAACCATATATGTCATATCAAAAGTCAATCCTTTAAGATTGCTTATGACGAAGCCATCGTTGCTATGGTCAATTGGCGAAATGGGCCATATTGCTCTCCCAATATGAGATGCAATTTCTGCCATAAAAAGCTGTGAAGGGACAGGCGGTGATAGACTTCTTGGCTAAACATCCAGATCCAAGAATGATCAAACTTTATGAAAATCTCCCAGATAAGATCGCTGAAGTTTGCATGACCCAGATGTCTTTCGAAGAATAGATGTGGCAACTCTTCTTCGATGACGCATCAAGAACATGTCCTCGAGAAAATATCATAGCGGGAGTGGGGTAGTACTTGTCTCCCACAGAACTTCGTAATCCCTTGTGCATTCTCATTAACTGAGTCGTGTTCCAATAATGTAGCGGAATACAACACTCTTTTGATCAGGATGCAAATCGCTGATGAGATTGGCATCAAAAATCTCGAAGCGTATGGTGATTCAAAACTCATCATCAATCAGGTTCGTGGAGAGTACGAAGTCCGACATGAAGACTTAGTGCCCTATCACAACGCAACTATCTACATGGCGGAGAGATTTAGAAACTTCTATATTGACCATGTATCTCGCCAGCAAAATGCGCATGTAGATGCACTAACATCCTTCGCCACTTCCTTGGCTCTTCCACCCGGAGCGACAGAGAAAGTACTCATCAACAGCCATGACTTGTACTGTCCAAAATTCGCCCTTAAAGATGATCAAACGCCAACAGGAGACCTTCAAGTTAAAGAAACTCTAGAGATTTCAGCAGGTCCAGAGCTCAGGGATTGGCGATCTCATACACCAACTACTTCATATATGGTATACTACCCGATGACCCAAAGAGGCAACTGCCATCAGAAGAAGGCCCCTTGATTCTATTACAATGCGATCACACGAATACTGTATCGCCAATTGCATGATGGAATCCTCCTCCACTGCCTATCACATAAAGAGGCACATGAGGCACTCAAAGAGGCACATGAGGCACTCAAAAAGGCTCATGATGATATGTGTGGAGCTCACCAATCTGGTCCAAAACTCGGAGATTGACTCCAAAGACTTGGGTATTATTGGCCGAAGATGATCCCTGATGCCATCGCCTATACTAATCGATGCCACGCTTATCAATTCCATGGTGATTTCATCCATAAGCTCCAGGACATGTTCATCCTATGACTTCTTCCTGGCCATTTGAGATATGGAGAATGGACGTGGTTGGTCCTATCAGCCTATCTTTTTTCAAAGGACATCAGTTTATCTTATACATAACCGATTACTTCTCCAAATGGGCGGAGGCTATCCCTCTGAAGGAGGTGAAAACATCTGACGTGATCAAGTTTATAAAACATCACGTAATCCACTGCTTTAGCATGCCATGACAAATTTTCCACGATAATGAGCCTCAGTTTATCAGCCAAATATTCTAGAGATTCTACAACAAGTTCTGAATCCAAAATGTATCTTCAACTACATACTACCCAGCTGCTAACGGCCTTGCAGAAGCTTTTAACAAAACTATTGGGAAGCTTCTCAAGCAGTTCGTCTTAAGAAGTCAACGTGATTGAGATGACAAATTAGTTGAATGTTTATGGGCTTATCGCACAACAGTGAGAACCCTGATAAAAGCTACACCATTTTCATTGGTGTACGGGTGTGAAGCCATACTCTCATTGGAAATTCAGACCCCATCTCTGCGCATTGCTTTGACAATGGAGATGACAGAGAGGAGAAACATCAACTGCGACTCCAAGAGAGTTGGAAGCTTTGGACGACAAACATCTACAAACACAATAGCAAACCGATCTTTATCAAGATCGAATTTTCAGAGCCTTCAACAAGAAAGTTAGGGAGCGGACTTTCACGAAAGGCGACCTCGTCTTGGTTGTCAGGAGCCCAATGGTGATGACACACAAGATGAAAGGAAAATCTCAACCCAAATGGGAAGGACCATTTGTGGTAGAGTCAGTCTACTCAAATGGAGCATATCACCTGATAAATCCAGAAGGCAATATACTTATGATGTTGATTAATGGCAAATTTTTAAAGAAATACTATCCTTGATCATATTAACATTAAACCTTTGATCACTGGGTCAAGTATATATGATGCTTGCATCTGCATTCCCTGCAACGAAATTCTTGATTGATGACATGCTCTACTCAACACGAGCATAATAGTTCTCATTGATCAATAGCTAGTTAACTATGTTCTGCTCAACACGAGCATAATAGCCCTTATTGATCAATAGCTAGTTGACCATGTTTTACTCAATACGAGCATAGTAGTCCTCATTGATCAATAGTTTTTTGACTATGCTCTGCTCAACACGAGCATAGTAGTAATCATTGATCAACATTGTTTGACTGTGCTCTGCTCAACACGAGCATAGTAATCCTCATTGATCAACCAGTTGTTCGGCTATGTTCTGCTCAACACGAGCATAATAGTCCTTATTGATTAATAGTTGTTCGGCAATGCTCTACTCAATACGAGCATAATAGTCCTCATTGATCAACATTTGTCCAGTTTTGTTCTGCTCAATATGAGCATTATAGTTCTGATTGATCAACAACTATTCGGTGATAGATGGGACTAGCATCGATGACCAAACATTGCTGGAATTCTAATCGATACATAAGAAACCGGTTAAAAGGAATGATTAGGAGAACGGTACATGAGGACACAGTCCAATCCTCAACAGAATTGAGTTAATAAAGACAAGCTAACTAAGTATTCGTTTTGTCACTCTTCTTTAGAGGCTATCAAATCCAACACCCTTAACGGCTAACGATAGAGAAAAATATTGGCTTTTAAGTTTAATAAAAATTCTCGATAACTTATCATGCTGAGGGGAATAGCATGGCTAGCCCAACTCAAACGGTAGTTGGTAAAGACATACCAAATCCGTTGATAGCTGAAGGTTTGGTAAAACTCCTAAGGGACTTGATCCCGCCTTCCCCTCCAAAATTCCTTACCAATTCCCTTCCATAGAATGGTAGGACCACAAAAATACCTGTATCCATTTTTCTAATTAAATGAGCACAGACTTGTCACGTTGATAGTAAACCTCTGACAAGCCATTCTCCTCGATCCCCAGTAGAGTCTGTCAAGTTAACATTAAATCTCTAACTATGAAATTTCACTAAATACCAGTCAGAATCTCTCCGCTGTTATGTTAATATTACACCTCTAACGGCAAACCTCTCCCACCCCTGGAAAATCAAATGTTCATCATGTTAATATTACACATCTGACAATTCATTCTATTTTCCATCAAAATCCCCATCCAATTCCCTCCCATAGAGTGGCAGGTCTACAAACTCAATCACTGTTATGTTAACACCATTCCTCTAACAGTGAAAAATTTCAATACTCCTCAGCGAGTACAGACTTCCACTTGTCGACTCCCTTACATGGAGTCACAAATCTTCAAAATTATCAAGTTAACACTACACCTCTGATAATCCAAATTTCACTTGTCAATTCTCCTCAATGGAATGGAAAGTTTTCAAAATTGCTCATATCGCAAACCAACTCTTGTCATGTTAACATTGCACCACTGATAAGTTACTATTAAGTTTAATATTACGCCTCTAACAATAATCAAGTCACCGTCTAGTTAACATTACACCCCTGACGGTCACTTCCCTTAAACTTCCATATCGAAACTGAGACTAGTGATGCTAAGCTTAACGTCACACCTCTAGCATCCGGTTCATTATTAAGTTCAACACTACAACTATGGGAATGACTTTCCCTCGAGCTTTCGCATCGAGGCCGAGATGATCAATGCTAAGTTCAACATTACACCTCTAGCACTCAATGTTAAGTTCAATACTATACCTCTAACATTACCCCACTGTTAAGTTCTACACTACACCTATAACAGTGATATCTTCAGTTTTTTTAATGAAACTAAAATTCCTGTGGGGCTAAGTTAACATTACACCTCTAACTCACATCCTTGTCAAGTTGATATAACACCTCTGATAACAACACTCTCAGATTCTCTCGTGGAGCTGACTAGCTCTTTAATTGCTATGTTAATCATTACCTCTAGCAATTAAATACCATCATTTTAGTCCGTCTAATTTTCAAACACAAAAGAAGAAATAAATTTGAGACAAAGTTTGATAACTTTTATTATTTATATCAAAATGATAAAAGTGATACAAACACTCTCTTATTTGATAAATGGAGTGTTACAAAAAAAGGGGAGATACAAAAGGGCTAATCTCGCTTACCGAGAGAGTGAATCTGGTCCCGTAGATGCTGAATCTCACGTTGTCGTGTTCTCTTAACTTCCGCCCAAGCTTGAGCTCTCAGTTCTTCTTCTGATAAAAATTTCTTCGTAGCATGTTGTGATTGAAGAGATTCAAGCTTGGAAGAATGAGCAGTGAGATCTTCTTCAACCTACTTCTTGGCGACCTCTAACTTCTCCAATTTCTTCTTGGCGACGATAAGTTTATGCTCTTTGACTTAAATCAAGGCTTACGCCTTGGCAATTGTTGCTTGAGCATCGGCTATGACTTGCTCCATATTCTTGGTGATGACCTCAGATTCTCTGGTGTCATCAACCAATCTCTGGAGCTGGTCATGAATTTATCGAAGTGATAGGCCTCCTCAGCCATTTGCTCCTTAACTCCTTCCATTCGCATTCTTGAGCAGCAATGAGCTTGTTTAGAATCAGCCGGGCCACATTCACCATATCAATATATTTCAGGTTCCTCAATTCCTTCGAGCACATCCCCAGTTGCTCCACTTATGCCAGATGTACCTTAGCTTGATCCGAAGATCTAGTATGACGAATATTTTCAATCTTATTCTCAAGGAACATTCGTGCAAACTTGAAGGAACTTCTCCCAGAGAGCATCAACTCAATGCAAGACTTCATCGAAATGAAGAATTGCTGGACCATCTGAAGAGCCAATCTTCCATGATGTCCATGGCCGGAACTAACTCTACTGATGCACTTTCGGACCCTGTTTCTATAATAATGTGAATGGTGTCCGTATGGGCAGAAGCCATCTCACTTATTCTCCATGGGAGTATAGGGTCAACGTCAGCAGCAGATTCCCTCAACGCCAAAGTCGTGACCGGCGCCTCCAGGACTGTACCTGTGGTAGCTTCCGGTGTGACAACTACAGGAGCAGACTTCACAATACTTGGTTCACCCATTGAAGTATGAAGTATGTTGTTTCCTGCGTCAGTACTTGCCATGGGCTCTTCCACTTGAGCCAAGCTAAGGACTCGTTATTTACTCTGCAATTTATGACCATGTTAGCCATAACAATGAGAGTAGGAGTATATGGGGAATCTTTTTTTTCTTACCAAGCTAAGGAACCGAAGATGATAGATCCTTCGGTAAGCTGCTCTGGGACGAGAGTTCTCCAATCATGGTGGTTGTACCCTCAGGGATCGTGCTAGTTGTAGGAACTTCAAAACCCTTGGACTGCGTCAGTTCCATGGTCACCTCATCGATATGGGAGAAAGTCACAGCTTTGGCACCAGTAGCAACTCCTGTGAATGACATTCAAATGAAGTGTTAAAACAACGTTTATCTAAACCAATAAAGTAATGATCAAGTGGGATTGAAGAAATACCCTCGGTGGTGGTGACTTCTCCTGATGGCAAAATTGCAGGGACATCCACCTACATCTCTTCCTCGGAGATGTGCGAATACTTACTGGTGTCAAGAAGAGCGGGCTGATCACTGAAGTCGTATCGTCTCCTGAAAGTCAATCTATTCCTTAGATGACGAAGATGGCACTTGAACGAAGGAGGCCTCGATGGTTGGAGCTTTTCCACTAAGAAATCTAGTGGTAGGACTGGGCTCCGCAACCTGAGAAGTCGGCATCAAAACACTAGGAGAGCCCAGCTGTTGCACCTCCACTCTTTCTTCTTGAGCCGAGGAACTTCCAGCTGAGTTGAAACTCCCGGTTGAGTTGGGATTTTAACTTCATCTCTCTCCATCACTTTTGCAGCCGACAGTTCTGCAACTATAGCCCCTTCGACCACTACAGATTGGCCTGCAGGTTTTACTTCCATCAGAACTGTGGAGCCCCTGCTGCTCAAACCCTAGGATGTAGAGTGGGACTGACTCTTCTTCCTCCTCTCTGGCTCTTCTATACCAGAGGGGATTATCCCAGACACTTGTGCTGAAGTTGCAGTCTCAGACCCATTTCTTGTCTTCTTCTGATTAGGCTTACCTTTAGAAGCAGAAGCCCAGGGGCGCTTAGGTATAATTTGCCGCGTTCTTCTAGTAGACTGCTCCTCAGCAGCTCCTACTCCAGACTCTGACCCTGGAGCTGCCTCTGTTCTGTTGGCCTCCTTCTCGGCCTCTCTCTCGACCTCTATGTATTCACTCATCCCCGTTATACGACTGCTCTTAGAACTAGACTTGACTTTATATGATAATTTAATACTCTTAATACAAGAAGTATTCATTCTGAAGGCAGGTACACTACTGGCGATGGAGTACCACATGTAGAAGCCGAGTCATATAACAATTAGGCATCTTGTGAGGGAGGCTGAAGATGACCCCAATTCCCCCGGTTATACTGTAGTACCATGCCCGGGCGCCTTCAAACAGATTAACACTGAAGCGAAGGCCAGTGTTGGGATTGCCGACATATAGTTGATCATAACCAAACTCCTGGCAAAATGGCTAGGCATGTAAGGTTCAATTGTGTAGGAATTACCTTGCCGGAAGATCAAATATTCGGGTCGGATGTTGATGAGCCACCAGAAGACTTCGAAAGGCAGCCGGGTGAACTCGTTCAGGCCTGCAAGGTTGGAAAATTTGTCTTCATATGATGCGTCAGGGATCTCAGGGAAGCATCAGTCAAGCTAGTAGCTCACCCCACTTAGAATAGCTTTTCGAATGTAGAACATGTAATACTGAGTCCAGTTTGAGCTTTCCAACCGCTGCACGAAGGGAACAAAACCTTCTGAGACAGACACTGTTGTCATCAATGACGGACAGTGTATAACATATCAAGCCATCAGGTATGTGTAGGAGAGCTCGACTCTTGGATTAGGAGTCTTCACTTTCGGCCTCCCCTCTGAGTCCATGACCGACCTGCCTTGAGAGTGATGAGAATATCATAGCTTTAATTTTTATTGTTCCAATTGTATTTGTGTACTTGGTATTGGTATTATATTTTGTATTTGTATTAGGTGTATGTGTACCAAGTAATGGTAGTAGTGGTCGTAGTGGGAAGTTATGAGTGTAGTTGTGTGTAGTTATGAGTGTGTAATGTAGTGAAAAGTTATAGGTAGTTGTAATGTAATGGAAAGTTATGAAGTTGTGTGGGTAGTTATGAATCTGTAACCTACATATATGCATATGTATTCTTGGTTGAAAATTAATTAATGAATTAAAAATCAATGGCTTTCTCCCTTGCCTGCTCTCTTCCCTCTGCTTCATTCCCTTCCCTAGTCTTCTCTTCTGTTCCTTTATAATTTTTTGCTGGTTGCCCCTTTTTCCTTCCTATTTCCCTCTCTATGTTATCCCTCTAGGTCCTACGCATTCTCCCTCTGCCCTCTTCAAAGTATGCTATCTCATCTTTCAGATCCCTTCCTTCGCAATAGCATAACAGCAACAGCAGAAACAATACTAGCCGCAACAACAACAGTAGCAGAAGTAGCCGCAGGATCAGTGGCAGTAGCAGCAGTAGGAGCAACAGCAGTGCAAGAACAATAGCAGCAGCAACAACAAAGCAACAGAAGTAGCAGCAGTGTAGTAACAACAGCAGCACAATAACAACCAAATCAATAATGCACACCATTTGCTCGAGAAGATGCCAACGTCAAGTATCCATTCATAACAGAATGCATCAAAATAGAATAGCAATAACTACTAGATTAGTTCGAAGATCTACAGAACAACAACAGTAGATTTGTCAGTGAGTTTTTATTTCAACGTTCACATTATTAATTGGTTACATCATTTGATTTATTTCTAAAGTTTTATCACCATTCCTGCTGTCCACTAAATCGTGAGATGTGTGAATCTACAAATCATGTTATTGCTTAGCTTCAAATTGATTTTAGAATTTATGATATATGTATTATAATTAAATTTGTTTAAGATTAGACATGTTCAAACCTTTAGCATGCAATACTTTATAAAATCCACCTATTGACATTGTTAGTTTTTCATTACTTTCCTGCCAAAAATCTTTGTATTTGATGAAAGATGATGAGTTTGATCATATCACTGGTTCCCTAAATGGCACTCACTCACCGTTTCACATCAGTTTGATATCAGAGCACAAGGTTTAGGCAGGAACACCATGCATTAGGTTTTTCTAGAAAAAGAAAATTGTTGTTTTTTCTTTCTTTTGCATAAAAAATATATAAAAAGAATAAAAAATGGCTAGTGAATCTCAAACTGCTAATATGGATACCAACTCCAAAATTTTCCAAAAGCTAGAGGAAATTTTGAGTTACATAACTAGGTTGAATCAGGCATTCGAGTCCACCTCTTATCATCCTACAATTCAGGGTAACAAGTGTCAGGGTCATGAGCACGTTGTTGTGATCAACTGTCCAAGGTCAGTTATAGTAACTAAAGTTAAGAAACCATCTGATACAAATTCAAATTCCCTTCTTCCTTTATTGCTGACTCCTACTGTCATTGTCTGTTCTGGTCGTCAACCCCTACCTCCTCTACTGCCGACCAAGCCCAATCAGAGTTACCATTGACAAACTATCTGTAACAAATACGGAGTCTGACTCTGAAGAACTCATTTACCAAGCGAAATATTCAGAAAACTCTGACTTTGACAGAGAATTCACAGTGATAACTTTAAGGAGTTCAGTATTTCGAGTCCTTTTGAAGCCATCTCAGTGATTGCAGAGTTTATAGATGTCTCCCATAAGATACTTTGACTCTCCCCGAAATCACCCTTGTGATTACAGAGGATGATGATGTCTTTTTGAAGACCTCACGGGCACGTTATCACCAACGCCTGATATCCAGCACGCTAATGAATCAACCCCAGGAAGTCTTCTCGACTTGCCACACCATAGGAAGGATCATATCATGCATACTGAACTCAAAGGGTAAGTTGATTTGTCACTAGATGTCAACAACAGTACTTTGTTCCAATAAACATTCATTTCTATGAGGACAAGTTCTGGAGTTATATTGTGACAAAGGGTGTAGATCAAACCAAGAATGTTGACATATCCGATCGATCTATATCCAAAAATTTTGAGGATGCAGTTATGGGAGAACATTATGCCTTACAGACTATCAACTTCTCTACCAATATTGTTAAGCTTAAGGGTGCATCTCTTCTGCTTTACCTGTTTGCATATCTTTCATTTTTATTACTAAAACAGGTAAACTGTCACATACCTTTAGGATCACACCTCTGATAAACTCTTTTGATTGAGGTCGTGTATATTATTGATCTGATGATCCAAGTGCCTAAAGCTTTTAATATCCAATAAGGAGTCAAAGTTTATTAGCTATTTTTTTGAAGACCCCTTTAGCAATGATAGGCACTAAGTTAAGTTCTTTACTGTATTTCATTATAGAGTTTCCGAGTCTACATTTTAGGTCTAAACATTTGAGTCTGCATCATATTTTACCACACACATTCAAGTTCTACACATGAGAAATCAGTGATATACTTGAAGAAGCAACACTAACTATAAGTTATGGTCTGACATAAGAAAGGAATTTAAAAATTTAGTGTTGACAATTTTTAATGGTTCAAATTCGTCCGAAATGGTTTCCCGAGGAAACAGTTAAAGATTTGCATGCCTATAGTGCTAGACTTTTTAAAATCTTAAAAAAATTTAAATTATAGTACTTAAGTTATAGATTTGGCATCAGTTCTATTTTTAATATTGAAGACTAAGTGGTTTACAAGGTCTTGATTATCCATAAACAACTCACTGGTTGATGATCCTTACCCTGAGCCAATTTTTGAGAGTCCTTTACTTTCTCACTTATAGATATTCATCCTATGTAGAGAAAATTGATAATATTTTAGATGATAATTTATGATGCAACTTGACTTGTAATCTGAGATGCAAAAAATAAAACTTACACCAGTAAGAGAGCATTCTGTTATTGACTCGACGGAGTCGAGTTCTCTCCCATCTGGGGAGAATTGATGAGAATACCTTAGCTTTATTTTCATTGTATTTCTAGTTGTATTTATCTACTTGGTATTTGTATTATATTTTGTATTTGTATTAGGTGTATGTGTATCAAATAATGATAGTATTAGTAGTAGTAGGTAGTTATGAGTGTGTAATTTAGTAGGAAGTATGGGTAGTTGTAATTTGTAAAGGAAAATTATGAAGTTGTGTGGGTAGTTATGAATTTATAGCCTATATATAGGCATATATATTCTTGGTTGAAAATTAATGAATGAATTGAAAATCAATGGTTTTCTCCCTTGCCTGCTCTCTTCCCTTTGCTTCATCCCCTTCCCTAATCATCTCTTCTATTCCTTTATAATCTTTTGCTGGTTGTCCCTTTTTCCTTCCTCTTTCCCACTCTATGTTATCCTCTCTGGGTCATACTGATTCTCCCTTTGCCCTCTTCAAAGCATGCTCTCTCATCTATCGAATCCTCCCTCCGTAACAACATAACAGTAGTAGCAGAAACAGTACAAACCACAATAATAGCAGTAGCAGAAGTAGCCGCAGGAGCAGCAGCAGCAGCAAAAGCTGCAGCAACAACGCAGCAGTAGGAGCAACAACAGTGCAGCAACAACAGCAGCAGCAACAGGGCAGCAGAAGCATCAGCAGTGAAGCAACAATAGCAGCGGAATAACAACCAGATCAATGATGCACACCATTTGTTCGAGAAGATGCCAACATCAAGTATCTATTTATAGCAGAATGCATTAGAACAGAATAGCAATAACCACCAGATCAGTGCCAAGATCCACAGAACAACAACAATAGCTTTGTCAGTGAGTTTTTATTTCAGCATTCACATTATTAATTGGTTACATCACTTGATTTATCTCTAAAGTTTTATTTCAATTCCTACTGTCCACTAAATCGTGAGATGTGTGGATCTACAAATCATGTGATTGCTTGGCTTCGAAATTGATTTTAGAACTTGTCGTTCATGATATATGTATTATAATTAGATTTGATTGAGATTAGACATGTTCAAACCTTTATTATACAATACTTTGTAAAATCCATTTGTTGACATTATTAGTTTTTCATTACTTTCCTGTCGAAAATCTTTTTATTTGATGAAACGTGACGAGTTTGATCATATCACTGGTTCCCTACATGGTACTCACCCACCGTTTCACATCAGTTTGGTATCAGAGCACAAGGTTTAGGCAGGAACACCATACATTAGGTTTTTCTAGAAAAAAAGAAAATTATTGTTTTTTCTTTCTTTGCATAAAAAATATAAAAAAATAAAAAAATGACTAGTGAATCTCAAACTGCTAATGTGAACACCAACTCTAAAATTCTCCAAAACCTAGATGAAATTTTGAGTTGCATAACTAGGTTGGATCAGGCATTCAAGTCCACCTCTTATCATCCTGCAATCCAGGATAACAAGTGTCAGGGTTATGAGCATGTTGTGATCAACTGTCCAAGGCCAGTCATAGTAACTAAAGTTAAGAAACCATCTGATACAAATTCAGAGTCCCTTCCTCCTTTATTGCCGACCCCTATTGTCGTTGTCTGTTCTGCAACCCCTCCCTCCTCTACTACAGACACCAAGCCCAGTCAGAGTTACCATTGACAAACTGTCTGTAATAAATATGGAGTCTAACTCTGAAGAGCTCATTTACCAAGTAGAATATTAAGAAAACTCTGACTTTGATATAGAATTCACAGGTGATAACTTTGAAGAGTTTAGTATTTTGAGTCTTTTTGAGGTCATTTCAGTGATTGCGAAGTTTATAGATGTCTCCTATAAAGACACTCTGACTCCCCCCGAAGTCACCCT
Source organism: Agave tequilana (assembly GCA_038442645.1). Lineage (NCBI taxonomy): Eukaryota > Viridiplantae > Streptophyta > Magnoliopsida > Asparagales > Asparagaceae > Agave > Agave tequilana. The sequence continues at coordinate 57,396 of JAVJIF010034061.1, read as the reverse complement.
TGTGATTACAGAGGATGATGATGTCTTTTTTGAAGACCTCACGGGCACATTACCACAACGCCTGATACCCAACACGCCAATGAATCAATCTCAGGAATTAGTCTTCTCGACTTGCTGCACCATAGGAAGGATCCTACCACACAAACTGAACTCAAAGGGCAAGTTGATTTGTCACTAGATGTCAAGCAACAGCGCTTTGTCTCAATAAACATTCATTTCTATGAGGACAAGTTCTGGAGTTATATTGTGACAAAAGGTGTAGATCATACCAAGGATGTTGACATATGTGATCGATCTATATCCAAAATTTTGAGGATGTAGTATGGGAGAACATTAGGCCTTACAGACTATCAACTTCTCTTCAATTATTGTTAAACTTAAGGGTGCATCTCCTCTGCCTTTATCTGTTTGCATATCTTTCGTTTTCATTGCTAAAACAGGTAAACTGTCACATACCTTTAGGATCACACCTCTGATAACTCCTTTTAATTGAGGTCATGTATATTATTGATCTAATGATCCAAGTGCCAAAAACTTTTAATGTCCAATAAGGAGTCAAGGTTCATTAGCTATTTTTTTGAAGACTCCTTTAGCAATGATAAGCACTAAGTTAAGTTCTCTACTGTATTTCATTATAGAGTTTATGAGTCTGCATTTTAGGTCTAAACATTTGAGTCTGCATCAAATTTTACCACACACATTCAAGTTCTACACATGAGAAATCACTGATATACTTGAACAAGCAACGCTGACTATAACTTATGGTCTGACACAGGAAAGGAATTTAAAACTTTTAGTGTTGATAATTTTGTGATAGTTTGGATTCATCTGAAATGGTTTCCCTAGGAAACAGCTAAAGATTTGCATGCCTATAGTGCTAGACTTTTCTAAATCTTAAAAGAATTTAAATTACAATACTTATGTTATAGATTTGGCATTAGTTAATTTTCAATATTGAAGACTAAGTGGTTTACAAGGTCTTGATTATCCATAAACAACCCACTGGTTAATGAGCCTTACCCTGAGCCAATTTTTGAGAGTCCTTCACTTCCCCACTTCTAGATATTCATTCTATACAGTAAAGAAAATTGATAATATTTTAGATGATAAATTTATGATGCAATTTGACTAGTAATCTGAGTGATTAGACTAAAAAGGTGTACTTATTATGTGTATGAAAATGTATTTGATGTACCCTTTCTTGTCTCCGTTATAGTATAGGACTATACCGAGTCGATTCTCAGGGAGAGCTCGCGATGGAAGCTTTACGTGTGGTAGTGAAGTGAACAAACGAGTATTCTTCTCTTGCTTATAAACTTAGTGAATCAAATGCAAAAGAAACTAAAAGAAAGGATGGCTATGTTCATGGTGGAAATCGTTGGAAAAGAAATCAATAAGTGGATGTGGTATTCACAAGAAAAGGAAAGGAAACTTAAAGAAGAAGCAATCCATGACTAGCTTACCTTGCTAGCTTGCCAAGACTTACTAGACTCCTTGATAGCGAATGCGTGCCTAATGTTGTCACTCCATCGGCTTGGAATTCGTCTCGCGTGTTGATCTAATTACTTTCTCACTTTGAAGACGGTGGTTTAACCATCGGAGAAGAGAAGATCATACAACTTGCAAGATGAACAAAAGCAATCACCCATGAGTTAGTGAAGAAAGCTAAGCTAGTGGTAAACTAGTACATGGAAGGAAAATTAGCTACAAGCCATTAAAGAACTAAAACAAAGCTTGAAGTAAATTGCAAGAAAGTAAACAAAGCAATAAAGAAAGCATGTAAAGAAAGCACATAAACTAGAACCAAGCTTCAAGTAGAGGAAGTGGAGAATGGATCAATCCTTGTTGCTTCAAGTGTCACCCTTGATTACACAAGCTCTCTCCCTCACAATCACTCTCTTTTACATTGAATTCTAGGGAAGAAGAAGAGGGATCTAAAGAACAAAACCTAAAGAGAAAAATACATGAAAATTACAATACTAAACTAATCTCCTCTCTTCTCCATTCTCTTTGTACGCAGGTCAAGGTCCAGTATTTATAGCATGGGAGAGAACCTTCGAGAGCCTAGTTTGTTGCCACAAAATCCGGGGCTCAACAACCCTAAGATTGCCGCGCCCATGCCGCGGATCGCGGCAAGATCCTGGCCGTTGAGCCAGATCTTTCTGTTGAAGATCAGTTACAAGGTTGTTAGCCACGTGGTATATCTGGAATCTTCGTTTGTTGCGCGAATTTCTCTGGATCTGGGATTTGAATTTGGCTTTATCTTTAATCTTGATTAATCACTTAATTATGGTTAATTAAGTGATTATTTGGATATCTCTCCTTTAAGTGTGTACCTGCAAATATGTAGAGAAGAGGAGTAAAAATCACATATTTATTTGTAATATGCATGGGAATTATGATGTAAAATATGCAATATTGGATACCAATCACACCCCCACACTTATTCTTTTGCTCGTCCCGAGCAAAACAAAGAAAAAGAAAATCTAGACTAACAATTTATTACACCACTTTCGCAGGTGACGCGATTGCACTGAGCATGTGCAACAAGCCGTTAAACCTCTAGGTTACCCTAGAGGAGGAGTGTTGTCTCCTGAGGGTTTTCAGCGGATTACACCCACAAAATCCATAAAGAAAGAAAACAAATGTTAGTGTTTTGAAAACGCATTTTGAATAAGAGACATGTTTACGAACTATTTTTGCAAAAATATAAGTGATCCTAGGTCATAAGTCCACCTATAATCATTCTTTCTTAAACTTAGTCTCTATGCAAGATCTTGTTTTTAATTAAGGTAAGAGTTCAAAATTGGATTGAATATTTTATCTTTCATAAAACCTAGATAGTATGCACACCGTGCTCAGTGAAAATTTCTGGGATTTCAACTCTAACCATCAAGCCATTTATTTATATATATATATATTTTTCTGCTTTTTTCTTCCCTTAGTCTAGGCTTTCTAGTTCACCCATGTAGCGAGCCTTTAACCGATGACTCCCAAACCAGTCGGTCTTAGGGCACCAGATGAGAAAACATCCCTCAGGTTAAGGTCTCAAGTGAAAAAGGCCACATAACTAAGGGGGATTATTTATTTCCTTTACCACCGTTAGGCGTGAATAATCATGCTTCTTGAGGCACAATTCTCCAGCTTAATAGGTGATGTTTTATTTATATATATATATATATATATATTTTTTTCTTTTTCTCTTTTTTTATTTATATGGCATTTTTGGTCTTTGTCTCAATCTCAAGAAATGTGTAAGTGTAAAGTGCATATTTATCTAAGGCAAAAATTCAAGATAAAATATCTCACCAATTTTACTTACTTAGCCTATAATCTCAAACAAGATCTATTATTTCAACTAGGTTTAAGATGTCATAATTAAGGCTTTCTTAATTCCTAAGATACATCTTAATTTTCTTAAAAATAGATCAAAACTTTGTCTCTTATTTCAAAAAGTTTTTATTTTTATATTTTTTTATTTTTTATATTCTTGTAAAAGAAATGTAAAAGAAAGAAAATCTAAAAACTCTATGTTTTTATTTTTTATTTCTAAAAGAAGTGTAAAAGAAAGAAAATCTAAAAACTCTATGTTAGTAAACCCTCCCCCACACTTATTTCATGCATTGTCCTCAATGCATCATGGTATATGTATGCATGAAACAAAATGAAGAGGGAAGTGAAAAAATTACCTTAAGGTGGTGGTTCCGGTGGTGGTCGGATTGGTCCACGAAACATGGCCCAATCAACTTTATGTTGGGTTTTCAGGAACCCACCAGAAATTTCAATAATATGACCCACAAAAATGATGTGTGCATTTAAGATTATTATGTACATTCCCCCATCTAATTTCCAAATTTTTAAAATAATTTCTGAGTTAAATTTATCAACTACCTTGTCCCAGAATGGAATATGGAATGATAGAACGGTTAACTTGGACTCGGAAAGGAACACCGACTCAGGGAAGTGAATGAAGTCAAGTAAAGGTTCAGGAGTCGGAGTGAGTTCAGAAATTGGGTCCAAGTCAAGAAAATGAAGCTCGAGTCCACATTCAGTTTCCCATGATGGAATGTGACTATCTAAGATTAGTGATTCAAGTTCAGGAGGGTTGGGAATCAAAACTGACTCTAAAATGTTACTCAAATTGGGTAACAAAACAGGAGTCATTAATGATTCAGGTATTTGAACTAAATCACAAACTTGAGGGTCAAAGTCACATTTCTCATTGAGTTCAATTCCACAAAATTGTGAACTTGCCAATTTGTCAATAGGATCTTCAAAAAGGTATAATTGGTCAAGTTCAACATGATCCTCAAAGATGGGTGATTCAACTTCATTGTGAATTGGGCAAGGATCCAAGGTTGACTCCGGGAAAAGATTGATGTGAGGTAGAGATACCGGAGTCATTATCGAATCAGAAAAGAGGATTGAATCACTAAGTTGGAGTTCAAGATCACATTCCTTATGTAACTCAATTTCAGAAAAATGTGAACTTGCCAATTTATCAATGGGATTTTCAGAAGTATGGAATTGGCCAAGTTCAATGTGATCATCATAAAATATTGGTGATTCAATTTCACAATGGATAGGAACTGGATTCAATTCTGACTTTGGAAATGAATTGAAATCAGGTAAGGATATGGAAGTCATGATTGAATCAGGAAGTAGAGTTGAATCATCTGATGAAAGTTCAGGATCATAATCATGTTCAAGTTCAATTTCAGGGAAAGGAAAACTTGCCAAAATGTCAATTGGATCTGAAGTTTGGACAAGTTCATTTGTAGGAGATGAAAAACTTGCCAAAATGTCAATGGGATTTGACGTTTGGACAAGTTCAATTTTAGGAAATGAAAAACTTGCAAAAATGGAATCTGAAGTTTGGACAAGTTCAGGTGGTTGTGCTGAAATTGAATCTTGATTTCCAAAACAACATGACTCTTTGACAGAATGGTTAGTGACATTAGAAATAGGATGAGAATGAAGAGTTTGGATCATCAAATCTATGTCACGATTACGAGTATTTCGAGTCTGAGCCAAGAATTCAAGCATCTTTTCACAATTCATTGGTTCATCATTTTGTTAAAAAGATGAAGTGTTGTCTTGGAATTGGTGATGAAATTGTGAGTCAAAAATGTGTGGTGATGGAAAAGTGGACTCACACAAGAAATCATTACTCATAAATGGTTGTTCATTATGAAGAGGTGGAACTGAGTAAGATTCTTGAAAATACTGTGGACTTGGAGAGGAAAATGGTTCTGGAAGTGTCTGCTCAGCTCTCTGTAAATTGGCTTCTAAACTCCTTAGTAACTCAGATTTTTCTTCAAATGGTTCAGAAAAAGGAGTATATGAAGCGGAATCGGGAAATGAATCTTGTGAATATTGTGGACTTGGTGGAAATGGTGGACAAGGAGGTTGATAATTAAACTCGGGGGACTGGAATCCCTAATTACTCAGTGAAGAGTTGAAATTATTATGAAAATTATAGTTATTAGATGGGGGGTATGGGTCATATTGATTCGGATAAGGCCAACCCGGTGTATTTAGTTGGTGCATATTGTAAAACACCGGGTTGGAATTATCCGAATATGGAGATGGTGTGAAATATGGATTATTATTGAAAGAATTGTTGAAGGCCATATCACACAATCACAAACAAAAACAAACAAACAAACAAACAAACAAACAAAAGAAAGAAAACTTCTAACCTAAGTTAGGGTAGACTTAGACCTAGACGACTCCTAACTGATAGACCGTCCACGGGAGGTTTAGTGTAGACTCTAACCACAAGCTAATCAGCCAGGGAAGGGTAAGGTTGGTGGGAGGTTTTCCGTCCGAAGACGTTCCTTAATTAAGTAACCAGCAACCTTCGGGCTTTCGGCCCTCAACCCCTTTCCTAGACACCGATTTTGCAAGAGTTAAATTCCAACACTTTTCCCCCTTAGGATAATCTCCTAAGTGAGTCCGAGATGTCCCTAGGGCCAACGTCTACTTTTTTATTAAATTAGGCTTGGGTTAGTGAGTGCTTGGGAAAATGATTTTCGGGCTAAGGAAAGGGTAATGACCTCCCCCACCTTATCTTATTTACGGGTATGCCCTTAAATTTGAATTGTGCAAGTGTACAAGAAATATAGCTAGGATACACTCAAAGCATGAAAATCAAGCAAGGAGTTTGTCCTAGTCTAAATGCAATGCAAAACGTACCTTGCCTCCAGCACTCTTCAACAGTAAAAGTAAAGAATTGAAAAGACACGTTCCTAAAATGCAAGTGTCTAAACAATTTTTAACAATTCAACCAACTTTTTACTGTTTTTTAATTAAGCAGGTATATGGTGAAAAATACAGGATTTCAAGTATAGAAGCAGATGTATTTTGCAGATCTGAAGCCCCTGCAGAAAATTTGTCAGAAGTGAACTCCTCTGTGCCGCGGCCGCGCGGCTTTTGCCGTGGGAACGCGGCACTTTGGAGGGATCCTGGTCTCTGCTTTCAAGAGCAGAGGCCCAGGTCCACTTATATGTGACTGCAATGAATATTTTCCTGTTTCTTTACCTGTAACCTGCAAACAGAGAAGAAGAATCGTTTAGTACTTCACTTTAAACCAAAAAGAACGTCGCTCTCCCCGGCAACGGCGCCATTTTGATTAGACTAAAAAGGTGTACTTATTATGTGTATGAAAATGTATTTGATGTACCCTTTCTTGTCTCCGTTATAGTATAGGACTATACCGAGTCGATTCTCAGGGAGAGCTCGCGATGGAAGCTTTACGTGTGGTAGTGAAGTGAACAAACGAGTATTCTTCTCTTGCTTATAAACTTAGTGAATCAAATGCAAAAGAAACTAAAAGAAAGGATGGCTATGTTCATGGTGGAAATCGTTGGAAAAGAAATCAATAAGTGGATGTGGTATTCACAAGAAAAGGAAAGGAAACTTAAAGAAGAAGCAATCCATGACTAGCTTACCTTGCTAGCTTGCCAAGACTTACTAGACTCCTTGATAGCGAATGCGTGCCTAATGTTGTCACTCCATCGGCTTGGAATTCGTCTCGCGTGTTGATCTAATTACTTTCTCACTTTGAAGACGGTGGTTTAACCATCGGAGAAGAGAAGATCATACAACTTGCAAGATGAACAAAAGCAATCACCCATGAGTTAGTGAAGAAAGCTAAGCTAGTGGTAAACTAGTACATGGAAGGAAAATTAGCTACAAGCCATTAAAGAACTAAAACAAAGGTTGAAGTAAATTGTAAGAAAGTAAACAAAGCAATAAAGAAAGCATGTAAAGAAAGCACATAAACTAGAACCAAGCTTCAAGTAGAGGAAGTGGAGAATGGATCAATCCTTGTTGCTTCAAGTGTCACCCTTGATTACACAAGCTCTCTCCCTCACAATCACTCTCTTTTACATTGAATTCTAGGGAAGAAGAAGAGGGATCTAAAGAACAAAACCTAAAGAGAAAAATACATGAAAATTACAATACTAAACTAATCTCCTCTCTTCTCCATTCTCTTTGTACGCAGGTCAAGGTCCAGTATTTATAGCATGGGAGAGAACCTTCGAGAGCCTAGTTTGTTGCCACAAAATCCGGGGCTCAACAACCCTAAGATTGCCGCGCCCATGCCGCGGATCGCGGCAAGATCCTGGCCGTTGAGCCAGATCTTTCTGTTGAAGATCAGTTACAAGGTTGTTAGCCACGTGGTATATCTGGAATCTTCGTTTGTTGCGCGGATTTCTCTGGATCTGGGATTTGAATTTGGCTTTATCTTTAATCTTGATTAATCACTTAATTATGGTTAATTAAGTGATTATTTGGATATCTCTCCTTTAAGTGTGTACCTGCAAATATGTAGAGAAGAGGAGTAAAAATCACATATTTATTTGTAATATGCATGGGAATTATGATGTAAATTATGCAATATTGGATACCAATCACTGAGATGCAAGAAATAAACTTACACAAGTAAGAGAACAGTTTTGTTGTTGACTCGACAGGGTCAAGTTCTCTCCCATCTGGAGAGAATTAATGAGAATATCTTAGCTTTAATTTTTATTGTATTTCTAGTTGTATTTGTGTACTAGGTATTTGTATTATATTTTGTATTTGTATTAGGCATATGTGTACCAAATAATGGTAGTAGTGGGTAGTTATGAGTGTAGTTGTGTGTAGTTATGAGTGTGTAATATAGTGAAAAGTTATGAAGTTGTGTGGGTTGTTATGAATCTGTATCCTGCATATAGAAATATGTATTCTTGGTTGAAATTAATGAATGAATTGAAAATTAATGGCTTTCTCTCTTGCCTGCTCTCTTTCCTCTGCTTCATCCCCTTCCCTAATCTTCTCTTCTATTCCTTTATAATCTTTTGCTGGTTGCCCCTTTTTTCCTTCCTCTTTCCCTCTCTATGTTATCCTTCCTAGGTGCTACTCATTCTCCCTCTGCCCTCTTCAAAGCATGCTCTCTCATCTTTCGGATCCCTCCCTCTGCAACAACATGACGACAATAGCAGAAGCAGTACCAGCTGCAGCAGCAACAGCAGCAGAAGCTACAGCAACAGCGCAGCAATAGGAACAACAACAGTGCAGCAATAACAACAGCAACAACATAGGGCAGCAGAAGCAACAGTGCAGCAACAATAACAGCGCAATAATAACCAGATCAATAATGCACACCATTTATTCGAAAAGATGCCAACGTCAAGTATCCATTCCTAGTAGAATGCATCGGAACAGAATAGCAATAACCACCAGATCAGTTTCAAGATTCACAGAACAACAACAGTATCTTTGTCAGTGAGTTTTTATTTTAGCATTCACATTATTAATTGGTTACATCACTTGATTTATCTCTAAAGTTTTATCACCATTCATGTTGTCTACTAAATCGTGAGATATGTGAATCTACAAATCATGTGATTGCTTAGCCTTGAAATTGATTTTAGAACTTATCATTCATAATATATGTATTATAATTAGATTTTATTGAGATTAGACATGTTCAAACCTTTAGAATGCAATACTTTGTAAAATTTATTTGTTTACATTGTTAGTTTTTCATTACTTTCCTACTGAAAATCTTTGTATTTGGTGAAACATGACGAGTTTGATTATATCACTGGTTTGCTACATGACATGCATGCACCGTTTGGGAGTCTGCGATATCCTCCACTTGACACAGGCTTTTAGTTAACACCCGTAAGCCGCTCTGAATACCGGCCACCATCACTGGAAGGAGAGAAATCGACTTCCCGTGCGCCAACAGAGCCGCTAGGTACACCACATCGGCGACGATCACCTCGTGCGGTAGCGTCAACAGCACGCATTGTTTCAACCACGACGTGAGGAAGCCCGCCAGCAGAGCCTGATCAATTATCGAGATCTTGGCTTGATGATGGAAACTTTCAAAGACCATGTCCGGTTTGAAAGTATCCTCATTGGATTCTGTGGTGTATGAGCTAGTGGAAGCATTGATCCTTTTTACAATTTCTTCATCAGTGCTAGGAGCCAAATGAGTCACTGGGACATTCTTATCATCTAAGTCGTTGAAGAGATGGCTCGCCCAGGATATATGCTTAACACCCCTATTCCTCCAGCCGGTTGTCTGCCTGCAGATGTGGAATTGGCATAACATTTTTCAGTAAGTCTCATACGCCTGAGGGTCATCCTTCTTCAACAGGTGTAACTCCTCGGTGGTTGGGACGTACTCTTTGTAAGGGGCATCTCCAATTACCAGCCATGAGACTTCGTACAACTCATGGAGAGCAAGCCTCATCTCTCCGACTGGGGTGAACAATGTGCACGTCCATGGGTTGTAACGCTCCAAAACACCATGAAGTGGTAGGAGCTCCGCGGGATGCCATATTGAACGGACCTGACAACCTTGTACAATCTCGTCTGTCTTAGCAAATCTTCGAGCTCTGTGAGAACAAAGCCCACCATTTTGCCCCACTAGACTTGTCCAAGGAATGAACCCACCCGAGTGGACAGAAATCGGTGGGAAAGTCACCCTCGCCTTCAAAAACTGGTTGATGAAGGTGGCGGCTAACTGGGGAGTCTCCCCCATCAGGTACTCAGCCTGGCCAATTCAGGCTGCAACCCAAGCACATTTCTCCCGTGACTGGCTGGATAAGCCTCGTTCATGCCCAGTTTGCCTAGGGAGACACCAGAAAGAGACTTGGAGAGATCCCACTCTATTGTACAGTGTACCAACATGTGCTGTAGATACGCCAAGGGGTACTGTTGGCCCAAAGGCCTTCCACCCTAGTTTTGATGATGATTAACTCATGTAGTTATGTTTACTAATTATCTTGTGATTTTAGTTACAGATCATTGATCAAGATATTAGTTGGTGATTGCTTCCAAAAGAGGTGCTTTAGAAGCTTTCACATGGTGATTCCAGGGCTCAAGTATCAAGATCACACATTGCCTAGCCCATGAATGGAGTTTTGAATCGGGTCTACTTGAAGATGGAGATCGTCAAGAAGACTTAGGTATCCATAGTTTAAATAGTATGTTTAGATCCATTTGTAAAGCTTAGTATAGTTGATATGCTCAAGTGCACAAAACACACACGTTTTATGTTTGGTTTTTGGTTTTCATGAATAGTTGATCAAAACATGTTTAATTGATATATGTATAGTTGTTTCATTCTATACATGCATGCTTAACTTTTAAACAAACTTATTTTGACTTTCCTATTCATGCATTGAAAAATCCTAGTTTGATAAAAATACAAGTTTTGGTTTTTGGTAAAAATGATAAGACACAAAAATAGTTTCATATGCTTGATATTTGAGCTAAACTTTTTATCACATGTTTATATATCAATGCAAAATGATAAAACTATTTTTTGGATATTTTTACAAAGCTTAAAAGATTTTCTAAATATTTTTAACATGTGTTTCAGTCCAGAACAGTGGCTGACAGGCCAGGTCGGCCGACCGCCAGGGTCGACCGCACCAAGGGCCGGTCGACCCTTGGGGTCGACCGACGTGCACAAGCCTGTGCACGTTTGGCAGCCACAGAGACGGTCGGCCGGGCGGCCGACCGGACCTGAGAGCAGTGCTCTCTGTTTATTTGGGTCGACCGGGCGGTCGACCGGGTTTGCCCAACGGTCATATTTCTGACCGTTGCGGTCGGCCGGGCCGGCCGACCGGTAGCCTGTCAGGCTGCCAGATCAGCCTAACGGCTAGTTTTCTGATGGGGCTATAAATACCCCATCTCTTCATGGTTTTATCCAAGATTTTTAGAGCTGATTTTCTCCTATTCTCTGGTTTTAAAAAGAAGTTTTTAAAAGAGTTTAAAGGGCAAAAAGATTCATCTTGTTTGTTTTTAAGTGTTTTGTTATTTTCAAAGAAAATAGGTTTTTGGGAATTGGTTTCTTGTTCTTCATTTCTATATCAATTTGGTATTTTTCCAAGAGATTTTTTTTGATCAAAACACTTGTTTTCCACACTTGAGCTATCTTCTATCCTAATCTATTTAGGATCTTTGTTTGTGGAAAAAGGAAAGAGGTTTGTGGTTGAGATATACCACTTGTTGTAAACCCTTGATTTCTTGAGTTGCTCCCTCTTTGGTAGAGGTTGAGGTTGTTGATTTGGGTTGGTGTTTGCTCCCTCTTTGGTAGAGGTTGAGGCTTGTGGTTTGCTCCCTCTAGTGAGAGGTGGAGATTGGTTGTAACCCTCTTCGGTAGAGGTGTTGGTTGTTGTTGTTTGGCTAAGGGCCTACCCCTCTTGTGTGAGGTGGTGTTTGTATTGAGAGAGGAGTTTGGTACTCCTAGTGTTGTAACAAATCCTCTTCGGTAGAGGTTCCCTCGGTGGGAGATAGTGGATTGGAAATCCTTCACGGTGGTGAAGGCGGGGATGTAGAGTTAGGGGCTCGAACCTCGAAACATATCTTGTTGTTAGCATTTGATCCACTCGTCTCTCTAACCCTCTCTCTCTTTACATTTGTGCAAAGCTTCATTCATATCATACATATCATATTTGCTTGTGTTGTGCCTTGCATATATTCATATTTCCTATTCATCTTATATGCTTGATTGTTTGTGTGTGCCTCACTTATACTTAACCACAAGAGCTTCACATAGCACCTCAACCCATTCAAGGGGAATCAAGAGGAGTTAGTCCAGAGCCCTTCACGGGGAATTCGGCTACACTTGTGTGTTGTATTAAGCGTGTTGCAAAATTTGCATTAGCTTCCGCATTTAGAGCACTTAGTTTCTAGATTAGCAAGTACACCTATTCACCCCCCTCTAGGTGTGCCTTTTCAGGTACATCCTTTCTATGTTGGGAAGTAAAAAACTCCTGTTCCCTATTTGGCGAGCCATTTGTAGTCCCCATCATACAAAATCCTATCATCCTCAGCAATGGTATCGCCGAAAAAGAAGTCAGGTTTCTTCAGTGCGACACGGGAGTCAGACTCGAATAGTCCATCCGTCATGATCTCCCGGAACGTCAGCATGTTAGGATTGCTAAGTCTGTCCTGACACTCCCTTGACTCCAAGGCAAATATTGGAGCGGTCTTCCGGAGCACAAATGCGAGGTTGAGATCGGTCCCGCCTACATATCCAAAGTGACATTTATTGGACAGCGGATTTGAGGAGTATCGCACTGCGAAAAGGATAACACAACAGTCAGTGTTTATGAAAACTTAAAAATTGTAAGTGTTGAAGCTTAGATGCAAGGTTCACATCAGACCCGCGTCTAATGATTGCGATGTAGGGTTCAGTGAGATCCGCGTCAAACCTCAAAGACGCGAAGTTCACATGAAGTCCGTGTCTGAATTCCACAACTTGAAAATTTTTCTAAATGCTGGAATCAAATACGAGACTCAGTAAAACCCGCGTCAAACCTCAGAGACGCGAGGTTCATATGAAGTCTGCGTCTAAACTCCACAACTTAGAAAATTTTCTAAGTGTTAAATCAAACGTAAGACTCAGTGAGATTCGCATTCAGAGAAGCTTTAACACAAAGCTCATCAACTCCGCGTTTAACAGACAGACGCAAACTCAGGCCAATAAAGCATAGATGCAAAGATTGTCAGACCTGCGCTTTCCTATCAGCGCGAGAGTCGCGTCTGTGAATCAAACACGGGAATGAGCCGCGCATTGGCGGTTCAACTTCAAATGAAACTTCAGAGTTAAGACAACCTTCGAGTTTTTTAATGCTGAAGCCAGTTCTTATGAAATGGGGGCCTCCTGTGAGGAGGAACCTCCCATTTGGATTTCTGAAGCGACGATGCTCGAGGAAGAAGCCAACGGCTTGGTCTTGGGGGCCATTGTTAATGGTGAATGTTCTGGAGAAGATGGAGAAAAGAAAGAAAAAGTTTGAGCTTTCTAAAGAAGAACTTAAGTTCTTAAACTCTCAACGTGAAGTTCAACGAGGAAGAAAGAGTCTGATATTGACTCTTGAAAAGACCGCTATCTTTTATAGTCACACTAATCGGCTGAGATGTGTGGCCCGTATCTCGAGATTGATCAGCGCTAGTCACGTGGCAGTGCACCGAGAACGCGAATCTTGCATTTAACAGAGCCGTGCCTCTTCAGTATTCTCAAGTCCGCGTCTCTTCAACAAAGTGAGAGCCGCGTCTCCACTTCAAAGTTCACGTCTCTTCAACAAAGTGAGAGCTGCGTCTCTTCAGTATTCTCAAATCCACGTCTTTTCAACAGAGTGAGAGTCGCGTCTTCACTTTAAAGTTCGCGTATCTTCAATAAAGTGAGAGCCACATCTCCACTTCAAAGTTCGTCTCTTCAACAAAGTGAGAGCCGCGTCTCTTCAGTATTCTCAAGTCCGTGTCTCTTCAACAAAGTGAGAGTCGTATCTCCACTTCAAAGTTCGCGTCTCTTTAACAAAGTGAGATCCGCATCTTCACTTCAACTTTCGCGTCTCTTTAATGAATGTGAGTCGCGTCTCTACTTTAGGTACGGTCTGCGTCTCTAAGGCAACACGATCTTTGCCTCTACAGGAGCTGTGTTTAGTCTCTACTTCTGCAATTAGTTCAACAGTACACTGGCTAATGCAGTTGACTATTTTTCCCGGTTCGATAGTAGACCGACAACCAGCTCAGAGCACCGATGAGGTCTAGACTGTGCATCTAGGCACTCATGACGATCATTTCTGGTAGCTTCAAAGAGTTTAACAGTATACTCACAAAGACTGGGATCCAGACAAGATCAAGCTCAGGGTATCTCAGAAGATTTTTGGTCTAGTTTTTAGAGCCCGTTGCCAAGAGAAAAGTCCAAAGTGTTTCTAAATCCATCTCAGTCAACCGTGGAGTTTCAAAAATTTTAGAGGGGGTTCTGTAGACTATCTTAAATTCACTGGAGACAAGTCATCAAATGCAGAGTTCATACTTCAGACGTAAGGCTAATCAAAATGCAAGGTTCGAGGCCCGTGTCTTAGCACCACTCCAGTACCAAATGCAAGGCTCGAGGCCCGCGTCTCAGCACCACTCCAGTGCCAAAATGCGAGGCTCGAGGACCGCGTCTCTCACCACTTCAACGCCAAAAATGCGGGGCCCGAAGCCCGCGTCCAACATCATCTCAACGGTAGAACGCGGGGCCCAAAGCCCGAGTCCAACATCATCTCAATGACAAAACACAGAGCTCAAGCCTGCGTTTCAACTGCAGGCTTGCCCTGCATCTCAGTTGTAACTGCCCCCATTACTGGGTCAATTACTTCCCACGTAATGAGGGGAGTTAACCCCCATTATGAAGAGATTTTAAGGGAAAATTTACCCCTAAAACCCCCTATAAATAGCTAAAATTGTTATTGAAAAGGGAAGGCGTATTAGCATATTCTGATAAAAAAACAGAAAGAGAATTCAAGGAAAGAGTTACAAAGAGTTTAGCTCTTCTACACAAACTTTCTTTCAAATGTTCTAGAGAGGGCTACATGTGCGCATCCACCGAGGAATTAGATGGACACGTGTCGTAATCTCACGGGTCAGAAATTGACCACTACAGTTTCCTTTGATAGTTTTGTTCTTTGTTCTTTTTCTTTTTTGAGTTTATAGTTTTGTTATTTTATTGTTTACTTTGGTTTACAGATTTGTCAGACATTCGATGGGTCATACCTAATATTATGGAAATAAGAAAAATCTCTCAAGTTGATGTTGTTCTGGAATAATATTTTGTCTTATGGATATATGATAATTTCTCGTTGGTTATAATTTCACATGTATTTTTCTACAACTATCATTGTTGAGGGTGGATTCATCATTTTTAACTTGAGATGTGTGTGACTTTGCTTCTAAGTGTTTTCATCGCTTTTAAAGCAAATAAGTACTCTCTTAACAAAACTAGATGTTTGGTAATTACTTTAAAAAAGGATTTTCAAAAAAAACAGAAAACAAAATTCTATTTTTCTAATTCTCAACCACATAAGCTAAAAAAGCTTATCCTCTCTTTTCTCTTCTTATCTTTCTCATGCATGATCTCTTGCATAATATGACATCTAATCAAAATTTTCTCTCTATTTCTCCTATTATCGGTTATGAATTTGTCTAACTTTTCTCTCTGTCACATGTTCTTTTCTGTTCTAGTTTTTTCAACAAATTTATTTAAATATTCATACTTTTACTAAGTACTTAAAATTTTAAAATAATCAAACATCTTAATTATATAAAAACTCATTCTTAGGAAGACTTTTGGATAAGTTTTTTTTTTTTTTCAAAAAGAACTTATTTGTAACTTGAAGCAATCCGAAACATTCTTTAGGGTGAATTTTGTATTTCAACTTTAGCTTATTTGATGTGTAACATTTTAGACGGAAAATACAAAAGAAGGCATGTCTAGTAGAAAAGAAGACTCCATAGTTTGCTCACGTGACAATTGAAAATAGCTCAAGTGATAAGACACTTTCTTCCGAATATTGTGGGTTCAAATCTCTCCGTTTGCAGTGGATGAGGAGCTTCTTTTAACAAAAGTTGTACGACACACTAAGAGAGGTGTATTATACAATGACTCGATTTCATAGTGTATGGAGGCTGAGCATAGAAGCTATTGCTAGTTTCATTGAGGCTACCTCGTTATGATTTCATTTGTGCGCATTAGGTGTTTTATTCTCTCGTTCTCTCCTCTTGGGAGGCTCTTTTCCTACTAGCAGACATTAGGCACTTCATTCTCTCCTCATTTGAGATTCCTTTCCCCGCTATAAATGGAGTTTAAGGGCTACGATATAAGCTTACAAGTCTTTCATCAAAAATAATAGTAATAGTAGTAGTACTAGTTTACTCACGTTGCCAATGAGCTATGCCTAAAGACACGACGTTAGACTGTGAGAGGTTACATATATATTCAAGATGCGACTATAGTTTTTGTGGGGAAAAAAATGTAAAACACAAAAAGAAAAAAATGTAAAGACCTACAAGTAAAATATAAACAGCCCAGAAAAAAGATACAAAGACCTAAAAATCTAAAAAAAAAAAAAGGCACTTCTTCTTTTTTCCTATTTTCTCTGTCATGAACCTATATTCCTATCTGTTTTATTCCTGGCCATAATTAACACCTAAGCCTACAGTTTCAGGAGAGAGTAAAGGAAAAGGTTTAACGTAAAAAAAATATAACTCCATTAATATTTTGGTGGGAAGTTAGTAACTCTCCAGTCAAATTCACCCTCCATAACCCTAACTCCTATTTTGCTACTGTCAAAAATCTAGGGTTTTGGGAGTACAAGAGGCATGTGGGACATGGATTCTGTATTCTATTGTACCGCGCCAGGCGAGGAGACAACACTCCATCAGGCAAGGAGATTCTCTCCTCTCTCTGGTGTCAAAAAGTGCTTTGAATTTTTCACATGAAAGGTTGGCGAGGCACCCACCGACCTTAATGTCGTAGTTCACGTGCATCAATAAAATTCATATACTCCTCTCCTGCACTTTCTTGTGAGTGGTATGGGTTCACATATTGTTGACTAGAACTCTAGAAGCACCATGAGGAGATGGCTTTTGACTTTGAGCACTCTTTAGGCCCTTACATTCTTTTTAAATCAAGAGTCTAATTATTTTACAATTTATAGTAATATACAAAAACAACATATACATGGGAACTATTCAGCTGAGAACCATTCTCACCGAGCGCTCCGTGCGAACTCCATTACCGGCCACTCCGTGGATAATCTGAACCCACGCGATTCTGATTTTTTTTACCTATGCATCAAATGACATTTTTATTCAATGATAAATATAACATATGTTTTGTAACCACTTGATGCATGAGTAAAAATGTTCGAAATCATTTGATTTTTTATTAGTAGCCTAATTAGAATATGTAGATTAATATGAACGGTTCGGATCATTCAAAGAGTGGCTCACCGTGGAATTCGCACGAAGGTTCTCACCGTGAAGTTCTCACTAGAATATTTTCACACACACACGCACATATGAGAGAGAAAAATGTATCTCAGACGTCAGCTGAGAGAGACTCTCTCAGCTGGCGCTTCAATATGATCGCAACTGATTACGACATGATCGCAGTCCACTGCGACATGATCCAATCCTAAAAAATCATATATTTTCAGTGTAATTAGGACAACGATCATAATAGCAGTCCTCAAAAAGGCTGCCACCATGGTCGCAGTCCTTAGAAAAAGATTGTGATCATGGTCGCAGTCCTAAGAAAAGACTGCTACCATGATACAATCCTCAGAAACATATTGCGACTTGATTACAGTCCTCACAAAAACTGCGATTTTAGACATACAAATTCTCAACCCGACCATTTCATCATGATCTAAACACTTAAAAACCCTCATGCACTACTTTTTGTTAGATGTCTCATCTTGCTTTTTCTGCCGTATATTTTGCGCCTACTTGATGAATGGGCAAAAAATTTTCAAAAAACTTTCAACTTCAAGAGAGTGGATCTTCCATTCGAATGTCGTAAAGTTGTATTTGAGTGAGAATAATTCGGCCTGGAATCCTTCCACAATGACCAAAAGTCTATCTCACACACACACATATGTGCGTTTATGTTTGGAACCTCAAGCTTAAGCATGACAATTAACGAGCCCTAACCGACAACCATCCTATATAGTTTACTACTTCCGACAGCTAAAACCCCCGGTGATTAACCTAAATCAAAACATACATATCATATAACAATTCGACGAAACACAATCTTTTTCGCCGAAAAATGTCTTCCGCGTCCACTGGGGAGCAGACTCCAATGAGCCTCGGAATCTACAAACAATGCCCTTGCTTTCACAAACCACAGGCTTAGTAAAACGATAGTCACCGTGCTTGATGTCCATCATCAATGCAGACAACCTCAAAACAGTAAAAAGAAAAACAATAATACATGGTACTGCAATGAGACAGAGCAAGAGTGATGAAGGCAGGAGAGAGCATTGGATTCCCCCGTGGGTTAATAGAAAAATATGCAGCAGTGCACGTTGGTGTTTTGAGGGGGGTTGGGGTGGGGGCTGTGACAGTGGGCGCTACAAAGCTGCTTGATTGCTCCCTCCACCGTCACCTTTTTATCATGATGGCAGAATTATTTCTGTGCCAGAACTTTGAAAATACTTTGTATTTGTAACCCACCTACTTTCAAAATTGTTCCAGTACCCAAATATTTCACAAAACACCCATAGATCTACATTAGTCTCCACAGTGAGGGAAAAATATCTGTCTTGTATGGATAGAATGTGACTCTCATGAAAAGAGAAAAGAACACCTACTGTGTGAAAAGACTCCACCAACCATGACTTTTTAGGATCCTCTCATCCATTGCGGATAGGAAGATTCGAACCCACAATCTTCTAACAGATAAATAAATAACTTGTTGCTTGCAAATTTGAACTAGTTATTATCTAGATAGCATGAATGTAAAAACTCGTGAAAGCTGGTTAAGTGCCAGCAATAGTCCTCTCTCCTAACTGGTAGAGGAATCAAATGAACGAGCCGCTTACAAATATTTCTTATTTAACTCTTTATTTAGCTCGGTTTTGGCTCACTCAATGAAAAGCCGAGTCGAATTCGAACCCAAAATCGAGCTCGAAATTATAAATCACGAACATAATTATGAACAATATGTACATCTATTGATCACGAATATAATTGTTAACATGCACTATTTACTGTGAGATTGAAAAATATGTAATTATTCTTCAATTCTAATAGAACATTTTTCTTAAAATTCTTTAAGTTAAAATTGTTCACAAAAATTTCTTTAAGTTTATATTCTCATTTTTATAATAACAATGAAAATAATATTCTTATATCAATATCACTTTTACATTTTTAAGTTTTCATGAGTCGAACCCGAACATTCTAAACTCAAATTGAACCGAACTCAATTCAAACACTTCATTAAAGCTCGAAAAATAAACAAGTCAAACTCGAGCTAGCTCGATAAATTCGAGCCGAAATTGAACAAAGTCAGCTCGCTCGAGTTCGACTAGTTTACACCCCTATTAAGGGAAGGTTTTAGATTCAATTTCTATAGTTATCGAATATGGTACTGGCTTGAGTAATTAGTTATGTGTGTGTAACAACTTACCTTTCCCAAAAGAAAAACAAGGGGGAAAAAAATGTAAAATACAATTGGGTGGGTAGAAGATTAAATCAGTTTAAAAACTTGGGTAGGGAAATATGAATCCTTTTTAATTAAACTTACCCACCCACCCGCACCCATGCAGCATCATGTAGCCGACAAACAACTAAATTCCCACCACGTACGAGCCCCTCTGCCCTCTGCGCTCTGCACCGTGGGGTTTGTTTATGTGGGTGCACTCGTGGATTTGATGCTAACCGCGAGCAAGAGGCCAAACAAGACCAGCTCTCTTTTCCTTGACAAATCTTAAGAAAAAAATTTGAGGACTGTTTCAGTGTTAATTAAAGAAACATGCAGCTCCCGGTTTAAATCATGGGGACTTATGTTTACCTAGGGTACCTTTGTTTGTTAACAGCTTTTTGGTATGATTGGTAATGAGACTCAATTGGCTCAAAGTATGATGGGCCTTAACAGGAAAATTATTTTGTATATGAATAATGAAAAAAAGACTTTGGTTGTGCTTGAGTTGTCAAATTTACGGTCTAGTTATTTTTGTACCGTGCCTGAGCTTGTTTCAACTTGGTACAACACGACCCAGCTTGGCCACGAATAAATCTCCATTGACCCGACATGATTACATGTAATAATCTCATCCCTTCATCTAAATTAAGTTGGACCAATCATAATATGGATAAGGTCCAAATGGATTACATTGAAATCATCAGAATTAGTTTAATTTGTTGTTTTTTTTTTTACAATTACTTGGATATATAATTGAAGTAAAGATTTTCAGGTAATTAAAGTTTACGTACCGTATTGCTAATATTTTCATGTTCCTAGACCTTAATTTCATTCATCTTCATGTATGTATAAGTATAACAAAATTGTTGAAAGCTATACAGTAAGACCATTTGGCTTTGGAAATAACTGATGAAATATTTGAGGCTCTCTCCGAACCTCACCTTGATCATTGTTTTCTATTGATTTGAAAGGAGAAAACTTATTTGAAGAGAAATTACAAGTAATAAAATGAAAAAATTATTAGTGGTCTCTTCTGAGATTTTTAAAAAAATGTGCCGGTGGGAACCTAATCATTGCGTGATCACTTTATCACATTGACGATGTGAGCGTTCAGTCTTCGAGTACTACTGTTTGGGAATTTTCTTCTCACCTAATTTGAATATTCTTTCAAGAACGAAGGACCGTAAGGAATTAGCACCCTGAGGTAGAGAACTAGATTTCTAAGAGCTTGAAAGTTAGAGAATAATCTCTTAATTTGCCAAAGCTCAAGAATTTAGCCTCTCTGAACTTTTTATCTCTCTAAAACCCAGCCTCTCCAAAATTCTAGCCTTCTCAAAAAATCAGCTCTGAGCTTATTCACAACTGAGCTATTTATAGGTTCACAAGGGATGTAACTGTCCCTATAATTCAGCAAGACTGGCAACAATCTGTTAGCCTCGCGCGAGGCTCAGATAGGCTCAGCGCGAGGCTAGTAAGCTTCATGCAAAACTAAATGCAAAGCTCATGTGAGTCTAGATAGGCTCGCGCGAGTCTGTGACAGCCATTGGCCTTGGCAGTCTCCACTTAATGTGGGACAAAGTGGGTGGGTGTAACAAAGTGGCATTAACCCCACTAAAGTAGTAGGGTTAACCTACTAATTGAATTGGTCAATTAAGTGACCTAAAAAGCCCACAACAGGGTTGAGTAAAGCTTCAAGCGAAGCTATCACAAAGTTTTAGGTGAAGCTAGACAAAAACTTCAGACAAAGCTATCAATAAGCTACAAGTGAAGCTATTTTTATGTGAAGCTCAGAGTTAGCTCTCTGCGGAGTTACGAAGAGCTTCATGCGAAGCTGCAAGTTAGCTCCTGGGCAAAGCTATGCCAAACTTCAGGCGAAATTAGAAGTTAGCTAACTGAGGAGTTGTTTTAAATTGATGCGAAGCTAGAAGGTTAGCCTTTTAGCGAGGCTAGGAGGAGATTCAAGTGAAGCTAGCCCTTTGGGCTCATGTGAGGCTAAGCGTTGAATTGACTTATCCTCAAGCCTCTTAAAAAGCGATACTTGGCCTGCTTTCTACTTCACTTGATCAGTAGGGTTGAGTTACTGCTTTGTCTCTCAGGGGTGGGCAGAAACTTGTTATCAGCTTATCTAAGACTTGTCTTTTATAAATGTCAACAAGTTAAAGATCGTTTAGATCGGTTGAAGTGTTGTCTGGGAGTTTATCTTTTCGGAGTGTCAACAAAACCCCTTCAAAGTTTTCGTAAATCCGTAATGGATTGGTATGAAATTCGAAACACTTTGAATTCGCGACTTAAATTTTGACATTGCTTAGGTCAGAAACATCAAGTTGAAGTTGTTGGCCCAAAGGCCCATCACTCTAGTTTTGATGATGATTAACTCGTGTAGTTATAGTACTAATGATCTTATATTTTATTAATATCAGATATTTGATCAAGATCTTAGTTGGTGTTTAGCTTCAACAAAAGATTCCAAGTCAATGTTTTGGAGCTAGCACGTGTCGATTCAAGAGCTCACGCATAAAGATCACATCAAGTACTCAAGAGGAGTCTAGCTCATTGAATCAAGATTTGGACCAAGTCAAGAAGAAGAAGAAGACTTCAAGAGAAGATTTTTTAGAAGACTTGTGTCATGTTTGTAAGTGTCAATATTTTATTTTTAGATAAAATGTAAAGGATAGATTAGTTGGTAGATTGCTCAAGTTTTATATACACTCACACACAAGATTTAGATGTGTTTTCATAAAAGAGTTTTCATGTTGAAAAATATCGGTTTGGTTTTTAAGCTTCAAAAATATACATGTGTTTTATCAAAACTTATTTTAGAGCTTATTGTCAAAAACATAGATATTTCATCATATATGTATAGTAGATCATATCCATACACACTAAGCTTTAAAAGTGTTTAAATATCTTGTTTTTGTATTTGGAGAAATTTTGAAAAAATCGTTTTTGAAAAATACAGATTTTTGTTTAAGGCAAAACTTCTATATTATAAAAATAGTTCAAAATGTTTGAAATATGTTTTGATTTTTAATCAAACATGTTTGTATATTAAAGTATATTACTGAACTTATTTTTGTAGATTTTTAGTGAATTTATGGGATTTTATTGAAGGTAAAAAGACAAGTTTTTAATCCCTAAAAATGCTGGTTCTGGCCTTCTGCCGGTCGACCGAGCCAGAGGTCGGTCGACCGGGCGGTAGACTGACGTGCACAAACGTGCATGGCCTAGTTTGGCTGGAGGGCCGGTCGACCGCCAGAGAGCTCTGCTCATTGGATCTGGCCCCGGTCGACCGCCAGAGAGCTTTGCTATCTGGATCTGGCCCCGGTCGATCGGGCGGTCGACCAGCAGAGAGCTTCTGCTCTCTGTATCCTGGCCACGGTTGAACGGGCGGTCGAAATCTGACCGTTGGCGGTCGACCGGCCGGTCGACCGACAGCAGCGTCAGCTGCTGATTTGGACCCCAACGACTAGATTTTGGAGGCCTATAAATTGGGGTTCCTTTGTACTGTTTTCAAAAAGATTTTAAGTGGGTTTTCAAGATAGTTTTTCCTACAATTTTAAGTGTTTATCTCTACTTTTTTTAGAGCCAAATACTTCCATATCAAAAGAAGAGTTTTTGAAGAGTGTTTTGTAGAAGAGATTTCTTGAATTTTTTTACCACCAAATCAATCCTAGTTTTCTCACACACTTTAGCTATCCATTGATATATCAATCCTATGGGGATCTTTGTTGTGAGAGTGTTTTAGGTGATTAAAGTGTTGTGATCACCAAGTGTTCTACTTTATATTTGAGGAGGCGGACTTGCGGGTTCACGTTGTTTCGAGTTCTAGTAAGAGCTCGGTGTAGAGGTGCGGCCTCGGTAAGCTATTATGCTTGCGGTGTGTAGTTCTTGCGGGAATAAGAGAGGGACTAGTGAGTCCAAGGAGTTCTAGTGTGAACTCGTTGTAGGTGTTGCGGCACCGAGTGATCCGGTGGGATCGATTTTAGTGGAAATCCTTCATAGTGTTGAAGGTGGGGACGTAGAATAAGGGTGCTCGAATCTCGAAAGAAATCTTTTTGTGTTTGCGATTGCTCTCTCTATCTCTCACTTGTATTTATATCTTGTATGCTTACATTCCTTATCTCTTTTATATGCTTGATATATCTTGTGCTTAAATTGTTATATGTTTGGGATTATTTGCTCATACTTGTATTCAACTAAGAGAGCCATAGCGGCACCTCAAATCTTATCTAGAGGAATCTTGAGGAGATATTTTA
This sequence comes from Agave tequilana, assembly GCA_038442645.1. Lineage (NCBI taxonomy): Eukaryota > Viridiplantae > Streptophyta > Magnoliopsida > Asparagales > Asparagaceae > Agave > Agave tequilana. The sequence goes on along the minus strand of JAVJIF010034061.1, from coordinate 33,642 downwards.
GAGCCTTTCACTGAGAATTCGGCTACACTTTTGTGTTATACTTGGTGTGTTTAGCTTAATAGATTTTAATTTGCATAAATTGTTTTAATTCCGCATTAATTCATCATTAGATTAGCTAGTCACCTATTCACCCCCCTTTAGGTAATTTCAGAAGTTCCATGCAGAGCAAACCTCAGGCGAGACTAAAGTTTCATACGAAGCTAGTCCAGTGCTGGACTAAAGTTTCATGCGGAACTAGTTTCAAGTGAGGCTAACAAAGGTCGCTTACGCGAGGCTAGGCTTAGCCGGCGCGAGGCGATCAGTGAGCGAGGCTAAATAGCTCTGATGTTAGTGTTTTTACCCTCACTATGTCACTTAAAATGACAGCTGCACTTCTTTTTTGGAGGCAGAGCTAGGCGCAAAGTTCCTATAAAAGCCAATTGGCTGAATTAGAGAAGTCATCTTCTCTTCAAAGATTTTCAATGATTTTCAAAGATTTTAAATCTCTCATTTTCATCAAGATTTCATCTTTTTTAAATCAACAAAGTGATCTATGGCACAAAAATAGTGCCCAGGCAATAAGGTTGAAACCTTTGCGGTGGCGGCGGCTGCTCCTCCGGATGTCGAACGGCACATTGCCGGTATGTTTCACTCCTTTAGAGATTTTTGAATCTTTGTTCAAGCCAATTTTGGCTATTTTACCATTGATTTGGTAAGATTCACCAAAAATTGGTGATCTTAGAGTGTTTGTCTCCCTTGATTTTGGCTCCATCGAATTTTAGGAATTTAATTTTCCTGTAATTGGGCGCATCGAAATTAGAAACCAAAAGGTTTTTTATTCAAACTTCCAGGCGAAGCTAGTCTTTAAGATTTTTTGTATTCTGTTGGCAGAGTGCGAAGCTAGTCTCAAGCGAAGTTAAGACTCATCAGTCTATTAGACTTGCTCTCAGGTGAAGTTACACCTTAGCCTTTTGGGCGAGGCTAACTTTAGCCTTTCAGGCGAAACTATGTCTTAGCCTCTTAGCCGGGGTTAGCTTGCCTCTCAAGCGAGGTAAGCTTTTTCTCAAGCGAAGCTATGTCTTAGTCACTTGGGCAAGGCTAGCTTGCTTCTCAGACGAGGCTAGCTTGTCTCTTAGGCGAAGCTATGCCTTAACCACTTGGGCGAGGCTAGCTTGCCTTTCAAGGGACGAAAGTCTTAGTTAGCTAAGACCTGAGAGCTTTTACATGTTCTGTTTTCTTCCTTTTCAGATGATAACATGCTTGTTTTTGCCCTTTTTGCGAGTGTATTATGCTTTCGGTCTGGCCAACAGTCTATTCGGATTTATAAGAGGAATGGATAGGTGCATGCACGTCCAATTCCAGGGCCTGGCTTATTCTTTAGTGGTAGGAGCTCACCTGAAAGAGATGCACTACTTCTCGTAGCTGATAAGCACATCACGAGAAGTATTTTGACCCCCATCCCACTTAAAGATCACAATAGGGCAACGTACAATAAGCCGGATTTCATGTTCGGGGATACAACACCTGACACTGACCAACAACTTCTCGCCGGAAAGGGTCAGTGGATTTTCACGATCGAGGATGAGAAGTATTATATTCCATCAAGCAAGCGACACTTCCCTCTCTCATTCTTCCAATCGGTGACGACAGCCAGGAAGATGAAATGGACTGTGACCTAGTCCACAGATTCAGTTCATGTGGAGATTTTGACACCCCTCTGTTACAGTCAGTCCGATCCTACTCAGAACTAGCTCGACATGTGTCCGGAAAGTAGATCAAGACATCCCAGTTGGGAAAATCCCAGCGATGGCGTAGACATTCATCACCAGTTCGTTAGGGTTCACGGCAACTACCCGTCGACAGATTTTAGAGCTCCAGGCTGGGTACATCCTGCTCAGAAGCCATGGTGGAGAGACCTGACATTATATCTCTTAGAGCATTTCGATACAGATTTGAAAAAGCTCGGACTTCGTGAGGCTGTTAGGGCAACCTGTTACGGAATCGAGATAAGCGTGCCCAATTTTTTTCCATCTTTGAGCTATACTGCCCCGCTTTGGGAACATTCTTCACCTCTGTCAGCAAGTTGGGGATGGCACTACATGACATGTGGGAAGTGTCCATCTCTCGATAGGCTCACTGCCACACGAGGAGTATATTCCCTGTGCAATGGAATTGGAGTAGCTGGGAGAAGGATGCTACGGCTCTGTTCAAGACATATAGGCAGTTGATGTGTCATTTTTACATTTGTCTTGATGTCCACAACGCTCGAGGGGTTGCGAACAGGATGAAAGTTTGGGCAAACTATTTATTTTTCATTCTGGATGATTCCTCATAGGAGCTTCAATTCCTGATATCGAAAGAAATTATCGCCCGATTGATGGCTGCAAGTGGACACGGAGATGTCATCTTGGATGAGGATGACAACATCTATGAAAAAGGCAATCGGTTCAAGAGTTTCCACCACCAGGCGAAACCCATGTCCATGAAAGCTTTTCTTGTCAGCTTCTTGTCGGTCTAGCTAAAAAAATATGTGGTTCCATTTCCTTTGCATGATAGAATCCTGTCGTTGGTGCTTTTCCCTGCCGTTCAGCTCGCTCACGACAAACCCATCAGACTGCTCCCCACCATGGTCTGCTGAATCCAGCGAGGTCTTTGGGCATTGACGAAAGTTTTTTGCAGGCCAATTGCTGCCAAGAGAGGGAATGGGTAAATTCAACCCCATGATGGACCTTGTCCTAGGGTAGAGTTGCCCTATACATATTTGAAGGAATGGTTCGCCCTTCATTGTCTAGTTATACATCAACTGGAAGAAGAACCACTAGAGGGTGTCCGCTTCGCGCATCTTTGCCACTTTGAGAAATCTCAATGGAAGCAGAAGCATGTTGCATGGATCCAAAAGCTAATACTCTGCTATGGTGCGTAAAGTCTCTTTTGATGTTTCCCTTACATTCCACGTGCCGAGTACAGAGAAGAATTCCATAATGTCTGAGATGGGGTATCTTTGCTCAGGCAAGGTATATTCAAGTAGTTGGTTAGCATCAGGCCATCCCACTTGGTATATCATTGTGGGGACATGTGCTATCTAGAGCCATATGTCTCTACCCGCTTTGCTTGTCAGTTTGGGTATGACCAGCTCTACGTTGGCAACCAACACCCGCCTGGCATTCATGGGCAGCTTGAATGACAACGCGAGAGCCTAGAGATACTTCAACATTGGCTACATTGAGGCCTCGCTCTGCATGCCAATAAGAACTCCTAACATTCTGATGACGTTAGGGTTCTGCTAGTGGTATAAAACTTCAAATTCTAACCTGTCAGAGTTCAATATCAACTCATCAGGAATCAAGCTTATTTGTAATAGGCTGAAGCAGATAGAGTCTGATCAGGGGAAGCAGGTTTGGGTACCAGGTGTCCCTGAGTTCTTGACTGAAGATGGCAGCAAATTTTCAAACACCGAGAGCCTCTGATTTGAAGATGTTTTAGGCAGTGGAGCTTCTCAAAGAGCTCTTAGTGGGACAGGCAACAGTCTAGTTGAGGAAGAAGAAGAAGAGGAGAATCTCGATGTCCATTTTACGCAAAAATGGAAGGATTCTCCCCTCCTAAGCCTCGCAAGAAGCTAGCTCGCCGATCTACTTGAGAGGCTTCTACTGCTGGGGATGATGAATCTGTTGCTTGCATCCCTCCCTCGGTCCATTGATTATTGAGCCATCTCCTCAGGCAAAGTTAAGAAGAACCAGCTCAGGCTCCTGGTAATACCATCCTTTTCATCTCTGCATAGTTTTTTCTATCTTTCCATGATTAACTGTTTTGCTTTTTAATCTCGGATGCAAGTAAAAAAGTTGCAAGTGGGGAAGAAGAAGGTCTTGATGATCTCTTCACCTACTGGGAAGGAGATAAGGCGACTTATTTCCGCCCTGAAGCCCCTGAAGAACAAATGCACGATATTGACGCTTCTGGTGGGTTTGCCACTGCTTCTGGTAAGGGCGAGGTTGCCACCCAGGGAGATAAAAGTGAGGATCTGGATTTCCTGGAGACTACTGGGGAGAGAAGGCCAATCTCTGAGCCACCGGTCGATTAGTCAGCCAGTGGGGAGGCCCCTAACGTTATTGGAGCTATCAGTACTGGGGTTACTCCTCCTGATACAGTTCCAGCTACTGTTGAGGCTACCGCTTTGGGAGTCAGCTATACTGAGGCTACCAAAGGTATGATGATCAACACTGAGGTTGCTACTACTGTAACCTCAGTTCCTCTAGATAATGATCATAACAGTTCTTTTAGCAATTAATTTTCATATGTTTTTTTTGATCTTAAAGCTTTTACAGAGACCCCTGTGTTGATTGCTCCAATCACGGGGCCGTTTTAAGAGGAGGCAGCTGCTCCTATCATGATGATATTGCAAGGATTGATATTTTATATCATAACATCATTCAATGTCGACCCATCTCCATTGCTGCTTCCATGGTGATTGATGAGACGTGTTTGCTCCTTCCACCATACCAGTTATGAGGCAGATTGAACTTCAACCTGAGCCTACCAGTGGGCCGGTCTCCATTCCTGCTTTGTCTTCAGCTTCAGCTACTACTGACTTGAGGGTGATACTAGTCCAGGCTCTCCAATGATGGTTATTGAGTCAACTAGCCCTACTTCTCTTCTAGCCAGTACAATCGTCTCTATGAAGACTCCTCTCCTAATGTCGATCATTTTTCTGCTCCACTAATGGCTGCTCCTGCAACACCTTTAATGATCATGACCACCAAAGTCACAGAGACCTCTCCTTTAGGGTTCACCCACTTGCTCGAGGTGATTGAAGTGGAGAAGTTCGTCGCGTAGTTGGTCGACGACTTCTATAAGAGCTTGGGGATGCCTTTCACTGGTCTTGAAAGGTTCAACCACTCCATTCTGGTTCTTGAAAGTGATTCTCTTTCAGGCTATTAATAACATCAAGGACTTCAGAGGAGATGATCAAGCTTCATCTCTGGGGCTGATGGTGGAAGATCTCGAGAAAGATGTGAGCGAGTGGTGTCGCCTAAATAACTAGGATCTAACTCCATTCATCGAAGAAGAGCTCAAGTGTCTCTCAGAACAAATGCAAAAGACTTATGAAGAGATGTAAGGGGAGGTGGAAGCAGTGTCCTAAGAGTTGAAATCCCAAAGGTTAAATGAGTCGAACTTGCCAACGCAATTGAGGCCTCTAATAATTCACTCGCTTTTGCCAAAGATCAGATCGAGAGGGCGCAACTAACTTCAAGGGTGAACTTCTTCTATTCTGAGCTGAGCTAGTGCGTGCGGCAAAAATTGCTCAGCTGGACAGCTGATCGGAGAGAGCAATCAGGTCCATCAGTTGAAAGCAGAGAAAGAGGCAATATTGGCAGATATCTAGTCTCGTCTGGCACAGATGGCTGCCTTTGATCATGAAAAGCTAAAGTCTCAGGCCCTCACCAGGGCTGAGGAAAATAAGAGATCTAAACTGTCTGTTCTTGAGAAGAAACTCAAATCATATGAGAGACGAGTTTGATGTAACAAGATCAATATATTTCCCTTTTTTTGAATCAATAAAATTTTGTTTTTTGACTCATTTGCTCTTCTCAATGTCTTCTTCTCTGCTTGTTTGAGTAATTACCCATAGGCAATATAGGTCTTCCGTAAAGGAAAACTTGGCATGTAAGTTCTTAAAAAGAACTGAAAAGGTGAAAATTCACCAAGTAAAATTTCTGAAGGAATAATTGTGACTGAAATTTTTTAGAGGTTAAGAATATGATAAAATCAGTCTAAATAAAAGAATCCACTGGGGATAAAAGAGAATAGATTTAGGAATTTGTCTACTCAGAGGTGATGAACTGGACATGAGATGTTAGAAATCGCTAAAAAGAGGGTTCATTGTTCAGAGATGATAAACAGGACATAATGGCGAAGAGAATCCCTACTGGACTGAAAGTAAGATCTGGATATTCCTCAGTTTAGAGGTGATGAACTGGACATAACTGATTAGAAAATTTCAGTTTCAAAGTTTTGTCATTCAGAGGACATATCGAGAGAAGAAAGAATGATATTTGGGTATTTGTCAGTTCAGAAGTGACAAACTGAATGTAATCGATTAGAATTACCAAACTCAAAGTGTTTACTGTTTAGAGTGATGACTTGGACATAACAGCAAACTAGGATCTGGGCATTTGTCAGTTCAAAGATGACAAACTGGACATAACTAATTAGAAATAACTGAATTTGAAATTTTATTGTTCAGAGGTGGCAGACTGGACATAACGACAAAAAGGAAGGATAAAATCTGGGCACCTGTCAGTACAAAGGTGGCGAACTAGACATAACCGACTAGAAGTTATCAGATTCAGAGCCTTTATTGTTTAAAAGTATAGTGTTAACTTGACAACAAGAACTCCTGTCCTTTATGGGGGAAAAAGAACTGGGTTATGAACTCATATGGTTAGAGGTGGTGAACTAGACATGACAGTTTGAGTACCATAAAAGGTCATTGTTCATAGGCCATACGAGCGTAACAGCTCAACTCGCCTGTTCAGAGGTAATATGAACATGACAGTTTGAGGTATAAAAAGAATCCACTATTTAGAGGCCATACAGACGTAACAGGGATTAGTATGGACTTTATCTGTCCAGAGGTGCTAAACTGGAAATGACAGACTAAGCACCACAAAGATAGCCTGTTTATTCAGAGGTAATGTGGACATGATAGATTGAAAATCCCTTAGCGAAAAAGATTCACCGGGGAGTAATATGATAGCCCATCCCGGGCTGCAAGAGTGTCATGCGGGGGACAATGTAGAACTCACAAAGAGTTTAGCATTTCTCGAAGAATCTGATAGGGGCAAATAGTATCTTCTCTAATGTTTTAAGAGAGAGAGTTGTCAGAAGTAATTATTAACGTGATGACTAGGTACCTCGTCAAGAAATGGATATTCCATGAGGATTTTAAAGATAGATAATTTAAAGTTCTCTAGAATGTTAGAGGTAATCATTAACATGACATGAAAAACCCATTGAGGAGTTGGTAGGGAAATTAGCGTTCCCAGAGACTTCTGTGGGGAATCAATAAGGAGCTATCAGAGGTGATTACATTTATGACTCCTAAAGGAATTTTTAAGAAATTGTCAGAGGTAATTATTAATGTGACAAATACTTTGTTGAAGATTAAAAATGACTTGTTAGAGGTGTGATATTATGTAACACCTCATCCTCAGAATACATACCTAAATAAGTATCCTGATTTTTCGAGCGTATTTTCTTATTTTCTTATATTTATTTATGATCGTATAATGGTACACATGATTTGACCTCTCAAGCAGTCAAATTTGACCAATTTTAGTTTTAACCACTGTTTAACAAAATTTGGGATTTATCATGATTTTTTAGAATTATTTTTATAAAATCTCTAAATCAGTATTAATCGGTACCGTCGATTGATTCTCGAAATTTCAAATTATAAATGGAGTCAAATTTCTAGAAACTGCTTTCACATTTTTTTAAAATAATATTTACTATTTAAATGCATTTTTGAGATTTTTCTGAATTTTTCAAAATTCGGCCATATACGGTGTCGACCGGTATCGATGGCTGATTCCAAAATTTTTAATTTGAAAATTAGATTGAATTTATGAAATCTGATTTCACCATGATACTCAGTATAATATTCTTGATTTTTGAGTATTTTGAAGAACTTTTTCGAGATACTTGATTTTCGAGCATTTTCGGTATTTTTTCCAAAAATTTCCCGCATCCGCTGCTAAAATCGGGATTCCACTATTCTAATTATTTCTCCATTTTTTTATAATTTATTTTTCCTTTTTTCCCTTTTCTTTTTTTTTCTTTCTTTCACCAAATTCTAAAACCTTAATCCTTTCCCTTCTCCTTTAAACTCTATCTCCAAAATAATCTCCTTTTTCTTCTCCTTTCACTTTCATTCCTCCATCAAAACCCTAAAACCACCACTCCTCCATCATTTTCACTACAACTATAACAACAATAGCACCAATAACACTTTGTCATCTTCTTCTTCCTCCTCTCTCTCCATTTAATCCACCACAAACTCCAAAAACTCCACCAAAATTACACCATCTCCTTTATCTTCTCCAAAACAACCACCTCCAACAAATTCTTCCACCACACTACCCCTACTCTATCTCCACCTAGGCCACCCTAAGCCTAGGGCTGGCCCCTCTACTCCAGTGATGTCTCCGGCGGCCATTCCGGCGACTATTCCGGCGACATCTTCACCATCTTCAATAACATCACCACCATCACTACAAATCCTCCATCTTCACCACTGCCTCTTTTATTTCTTCTCCCCCACCATCTTCACTTCCACCATCACCACACCACCTCCATCACCTTTGTTTCAACATCCAACATCCAACATCCTTTTGAATTCTCCTCCAAAATTCATCTCCACTATCAAATAACACCACCATCAACTCCAACACCTTCACCTTCACCCTCTCCTCTCTCTCCTCATGGCTGGCCACCACTTAGGCCACCACCATGAGGCGCGCACCCTCTCTAGGGCCAGCCCTCCCCAAGGGGCCAAGTCCCACCTTTTCCTTCTCACTCCGTGCATTTCCTCACTCGGAACTCAGGCGTGCGAAGTTTTAGGATTTATGTTTTAGGCGAGTGTCCTCGCCTCGATTTAGGTATCCCGCTATGACAGGTGTATTGTACTTGTATTTGTATTTCATGGATTCGTGTAAGTTGTAATCCGTGGACATGTCGTAGCTTGTACTGGATAGATGTACTGTAATGCTTGTAATAGTGTAGATGACACTATATTTACAGCTATGTGACACTAACATCTTTTGTAGGTACTAACAGCCTTCGGGCTTAAACTCTCTAAATTTTCAAGCATCACTGGAGCCATAACTAAGCTATGTGGCTGTGAGCCGAGCTTAATTACGTAGCCTCATCAGGCGCGGCTTACTATGTTTTTGCTTTGCTTGAACTCCTTGGGTTTTACTAAATATACCGTGTGATTGCGAGCCGAGCTTAATTATGTAGCCTCTTCATGAATGGTTTAGTTACATTCTCGTGTTGCTTAGCCTCAGGATTTAACCTCTCTGAGGTTTATTAAAGTCCTCTGGACTTTTTATATGCTACGCCTGGTAGGTGAACCTAACGTCAACATTTTATCGAACTCCGTTAGAGCGTAGTTACTCAGTGAGGGGCTTCACTGTGAGCGATAGTATGGCATTTTATACACATGCTGCGACACGTGTGCTTAGCTATGCTGCGAGCGGTAACCACGCCGAGCGTGATAGCATTTAGTATTGTACATTAGTTTCGCTCCAGCTTGCCTAGCTCTGCTTGATTGTTTGCTTGCTTGCTTACCCACCTGTCGGTTCCCTTGCTTGCTAGCCATATTTGCATGTATATTGTTGGTACTAAAATCTCTTGCAGGTACATACATAAACTTTGGGCTTAATCTCTCCGAGGTTTACTAAAGTTTTCTGGAGTTTCTAGCAACGCCTAGAGAGGTAGCTTAGCGCTCAGCGTTTTACTCACTAGACTTGCTTAGGCGAGATGCTACAAGATTTAGACTCACATTTTAAGCTGAGTTATTCCGATAGTCTTGCCAAGCGTTTTAGTGACCAAACACTGTTCGCTATCCGTATCTCCAGCTTGCTTAGCTTCGCTTGATCGTGCTCAGCTATTACTCTATCGCTTGCTATGCACATGCTTGATATGTTAACACTTACCATGCTACCACCTGACATCTACATATTGACATCTAACACATGCTATGCTTAACTCTTGATTCATGATCATCATATAATGGGAATAGAATACTTGATCTTTTGATTATACTCCTGTACTCCTGAAGCTCCTAAACATAACCTACTCTTGATATTCTCATAAATTGATGATTATCTAATAACCGGTAATAAAAAGAATGACTTACATTGGGTATGGAGAAAACAGATGGATATCAATATGTGTTCGTGTTTACAGTGATATTATGTATGCTGTGCAACAAAACTTTCATTTAACCTGAGAGTCTTCAGGTAACGGAGGGGAGCGCTGGCTCCTTACCTTATGGTACCATCCTAAAAGGGCATCCTATAAGACCCTCTTGAATGCCTCACAGTAGGTTCCGTACACCAGCAACGAAAGATCTTGGGCCATGGTTATGCACGGGACCCACTGTAAACATTATTCATTGATACCCCATTTGTTTTCAATAACAGCCTTGGCTTACTCACATGTGGATGATTTGTGTTGGGACGCATGTACACATATCTAGACATATGGGTAGGACGAGTAATTAATAATAATAAATTGTTGTCATTAGTATTATATGATTTGTCATGCCCTATTAATGTTATTGGCTTTATGCTTTCCTTGCATGCTTGTTATGCCTATACTCACCACATGGTTTTTGATGCATGCTTTCTGATTCAAATTTATCGATACACATTTACTTATCTCTGCACGTTACTTGGAATTCACCTTGCCACTCGCTGGAGAGATTCTGACTCCCCTAGACTTGCATGTTCAGGTTCTGAAGTTTGGATTGAAGTGGAGCTCTTCGCCAAAGATTAAGCTTACCTCTTGGAGCAGGCTGACTAGTCCTAACTCCTTCTGTTCTTGACTCTTCCTACTAGCTCATAGGATTCCCTTTCAACTCGTGAGCATCTTTTGTATTGTATATATTGTAAATTTTATTTTTATACCTGGTCATGATGTAATATACCTGTAATATTATATCACGCTTTGGGATAACTTTGTAAGTTGTTCTTCTTATGTTAGAATGTATATACACTACGTACTTCCGTACTCTGATTCTGGTCTGTCCTGAGGCTTAGCGTATATATGTGAGGATATTTTCGTCCTGTGTATATACATCACATCAGTGTCTCTGTATCCCTCAGGGCGGGATGTTACATATTAACTTAACAAGGATTCATTTACTGTAGAGGTGTGATGTTGAAAATAACAGTAATTTAAGTGGACCTATCATTCTGTTAATTAAAATGACAAGTGAAGTTTGATCCATTGGGGATATAAAGTTTTACTTTCAGAGGTATAATGTTAACATGACATGTTTGACCTGTACTTCATCTCATTAGGGAAATAAATACAACTTTTGCGGTCCTACCATTCCATGGAAGAGAATTGGTAAGATATTTTGGAGAGAAAGGCAGGATTAGGTCCCTTAAGATTTTTAGCAAATCTTCAACTATCAACAGATTTGATATACCTTTATCAACTACCATTTGACTTAGACTAGCCATGCTATTTCCCTCAGCATAATGAGTTGTCGAGGACTTTTCATTGGGCTTACAAGCCAATTTTTTCTCTATACTTAGCAGTCAAAGGCGTTGCATTGTTCTGTTACTTTAAGTAACATCATGTACTTTCTGGGTTTTCAATTCACAGATGACTTCTAAAATCACGCTGGGATTAAAAAGTGAGTACAAACTCCATAAAGAAATTAGCATTCCCTGTGGAATTTTGAAGAAGTTGTCAGAGGTAATCAGTAACATGACAATTAGGGACCTCGCCGGAGAATGAGAGGAAACCCCATAAGGGATTATAGAAAACTAAGTGTTCTTTATAGAGTTTTAAAAGAGTTTGTCAGAGGTAATCATTAACATGATGATAGAAACTTTAAGGGTATAGAAACATAATCCATTTGGAAGAGGATACTGTTCATTTTCATTGTAAGAAGACCTCAACTTTATTGAGAAAGCTCCGCGAGGGAATTTTACAGGCTTCTTATGTGCCGATTAAAACTCTAGCGAGGAATTTGTTGGCCTCTTATACACTGTTAGGTATACTGCCTTATGCTATTCTTGAAGAAAATTATGGATAGCAGTTCGATGATGATGTCGCTTTTGCAATTTACTGATAAAGCTAGAACTTAGAGTGATTAGCCCGTTGTTCAATAAGATCCTACCTTAACTTATACAACCGACATGGAAGATTAATTAGTCTCTAAATATGCAAATTTCATACCACATCTTCACATTTATTCAATATTAAATTCTGTTCATAGCACCTCTCATGTATGTTTCTAGATTTATGGCATGAAATGAAGAAAAAGCCAAAAAATCCCATTTATTTGGTGATTTAAAGCCTACACATATAGCAATTGACTTTGGAAGGTGGTTCTGTCAAAACCAGGTGCCCATATCCAGAAACTAGGGGCTACATCTGACAGGGGAGCAAACCGATATGATGTGACAGAAGGTGCTGCGCCCACGGTGCCTGTGGCCGCAGAAACACAGCCCTGGCCGCATTTCAGAGGCCGTACCATGGAGCCGCGTGTTGAGATTGTAAAATCACCTAGAGGGGGGTGAATAGGTGATGGCTAATCTAATGGTCACTAAATGCGGAATTAAAAACTATTATGATGCAAACGCAAAATCTTAAACTAAACACCACGTATAACATAAGAGTGTAGCCGAATTCCCCGTGAAGGGCTTTGGACTAACTCCTCAAGATTCCTCTAGATAAGAGTTGAGGTGCCGCGTTGGCTCTCTTAGTTAAATACAAGTGTTAGCAAACAATCCCCAAGCATATAACAATTAAGCACACAATATATCAAGCATATAAAGATAAAGACAATAATAGCATGCAAGATATAAAGACAAAGAGATAGAGAGAGTGAGCAATCGCAAACACAAGGGATTTGTTTCGAGGTTCGAGCACACTTGCTCTACATCCCCGTCTTCACACTTGAAGGATTTCCACTAGAATCGATCCCACCGGATCACTCCTCGGTGCCTCAACACCTACAAGCTCTCATACTCCCTAGTCCGCACACACCACAAGCCCAGAAGCTGGCCGAGGCCGCACCTCAAACACCGAGTCCACACACGAACTTGAAACACCGCGAACCTGCAAGTCCGCCTCCTCAAAGAACAAAGATCTCTTGGTGATCTAAACACTTTGATCACCAATAAACACACTCACAATAACACTCCTACAGGTAGATATAGCAATGGATAGCTTAAGTGTTGTGTGAGAAAACAAGGATTGAAATGGTGGAGGAAAACTCAAAGAAAATCTCTTTTGAAACACTCTTGATAAAACTCCCCTTTTGATTGGAAATATTTGCTCTCAAATAAGTGGAGAAAACCTCTTGAAAGAGTGGGAAAAACTGTTGTAAAAATTCACTTAAAATCTAAGAGAAAACAGCCCCCAAATGCCCAATTTATAGAGCTAGAAAAACTAGCCGTTGGGAGCTAGATGGCCTGACGGTCGACCGCCCGGTAGACCGCCAACGGTCAGATTTCTGACCGTTGGGGCAGCGGTCGACCGGCCCGGTCGACCGAGGCCTGGATACAGAGAGCAGACTCTCTGTCCGGTCGACCGGTCCGGTCGACCGGAGCTTTCCAGAGAGTAGAGCTCTCTGGACGGTCGACCGTCCCGATCGACCGACCCTCCAGCCAGACTGGCGTGCACATCTGTGCATGTCTCGTGGTCGACCGTCCCGGTCGACCGGCTGAAGCCAGAAAACAGATTTTTGGGAAAGAAAACTTGGTCATTTTGGCTCAAATAAAATCCCATAAAATCATTAAAAATCTACAAAAATAGTTTTAACATTATACTTTGATAAACAAACATGCTTGCACAAAATCAAGGCATGTTACAAATAATTTGGACTATTTTTGTAACTTGAAATTTTGGTTAAAAACAAAAACTATATTTTTTCAAAACTTATTTTTCCAAAACTTCTCTAAATACAAAAACAAGATATTTTAAACACTTTGAAAGCATAGAGTGCATGGATATGATCCACTACACAAACATGATGAAATATCTATGTTTTTGACATTAAGCTCTAAATACGGTTTTGGTTAAAGACATGTAACTTTGAATACCAAAAACCAAACCAGTATTTTTCCAAAATGAAAAGTCTTTTCTAAAATGAAAATTCTTTTATGAAAACATATCTAAATCAAGAGTGTGTGTGTATAGATATACTTGAGCAATCCACCAACTATTCTACCCTTTACATTTTATCTAAAAATAAAATCTTATAAAACAAACCTAGACACAAGTCTTGAACTTCTTGAAGTCTTCACTTGAAGTCTTCTCATCTTCTTGACTTGGTCCAAACAAGATCCAAAGAGCTAGACTCCTCTTGAGTACTTGATGTGGTCTTGATGCACAAGCTCTTGAATCAAACCGTGTTAGCTCCAAAACTTGAATTTAAATCCTTTGTTGAGCTACACACCTACTAAGATCTTGATCACAAATCTGAAACTAATTAAACACAAGATCATTAGTACCATAACTACATGAGTTGATCATCATCAAAACTAGAGTGATAGGCCTTTAGGCCAACAATCTCCCCCTTTTTGATGATGACAAAATTCATGGAGTTATATATGCATGGATTAAAGTAAAGCTTCAAGGAAGCTCCCCCTTAACACATGCATAGCAATAAACAAATAAATATGCAATGAATGCTCAAAAACATGTATACAAATATATGGAGATAAACATGCCAATCAAGCATAAAACTCATCAATTCTTTTTCTCCTATTTGCAACATAAAACATATATGCATAAACATAAATACTTCTCCCCCTTTATGAATAAAGCAAGGAAAACATGCATATATACTAAAATACTTCTCCCCCTTTTTGTCAATCATCAACAAAGGGGTTAAAGTAAAAACAAAATCAATAAATTTTTTCTCCCCCTTTTTGTTCGAAACAAAGAATCAATAAAGGTGTAAACTTAAACAAATCAATAAAAGGTTATATGCGATATACCTTCATGAAGAGGAAGACATTAAGTTAGCTTCCCTACATATATGCATTACATGAAGAGGGGATGACAAGCCCTAATTTACATAACCCATAATCTGAATGCATAAGAGGAGATGTGAAGCTCCCCCTACACACGTGCTTCGCATAAAGAAGAGTTGTCAAGCTCCTCAATATAAGATACACTCAACATGAATCTATATGTAGAAGAGATGTTAACCTCTTCTTGCATATATGCAATACACATCAAAACATTTTTAAAGTTCTTATTAAAACAAAATTTTGAATTTTTCTCAATAAAACAAATTTTGAGATCAAATTTTAAGATATCATATAAACAAAAATTTTAAGATACCAATTGTAGTCAAATTTTAAGATACCATTGTAAATAAACATTATAATTTTTTGAATTTTCTTAAATAGGTAAAACATCTTGTTACCAATTGAAATTTATAATAATTTGAAACATTTTGATACCAATTGAAATAAAGTTTTAAATCAAGCTTAGCATAAACTATGTGCTTTTAAATATGTAAACCAATTGTAAAGCAAGCACACATAAATCATATATATGTATGAAAAGAGAATACCAATAGAAATTGGTATTATTTGAAATGAAGCATACATATATAGGAAACGAAATATGAGTATATACAAAATGAAAATACCAATTGAGATCAAGTATATAACTCATAACTACCAAATAAAGAATAATAACTAGTTAAAATAATTTTTGAAAAACTAGTTAAAGATCCTTCAAAAACATGAAATCAAAATAAGTATATCATGAAACATACTAAATACACAAAATTCGACACTCGAAATCGATAAAGCTAAAAATAATCATGAAACAAAGTCATGAATAAACAAATAAAGTGTGAGTGTTCAAAAATCATGTAATTAACATTTTCCATGAAATTAATCAATAAAGCTCATGAATATTATTTATTTTTTCTCAAACAAAACATGAAAATTTATTTTCATCTTAAAAACAAACTTCAAGGTATATGTATGTTTTTATCCAATCCTAACAATATGCATACATATCCCAAACATAAAAGAGTCTATCAATAGTGTTTGCATGAAGGCAAGAGACTAAAAAGGGGCATATATGTATATTTATTAGATTTGAATACACAATACAAATACATGAAGTAAAACATGAAAATAGGCAAAATAAGTGTAAATAAGAGAATCATCAAAACTAGGCTATATATGTGCATATAATGAGTACAAATGAAGTGCAAATATATATGAATCAATTTGTTGCTCACTACTTGTACACGTATAAATCCAAGTTTTAATTAAAACTACATTTAAACTAGTATTTACCACATGAAGCACAAAACATGAACATGCTAAAGAAATTATCAATGAAAAGCATGTAAATAAATTAGGAGTTTAGAAATAGTTACCATACCAAAGAACTATACTCCAAACCTCCAAAACATGGTGGTTGTCCCACCAAACCTCCTTGATAGCGATGAATCAAAAATGTGTCCATCAAGTCCATGTGCATCCACCATCAAGGCACCAAATCTCTCACGTCGTGTGAGAGCCCTCACCTACATCAAAAACCAAAGGTGGGGATTTTGGTACCCATTTTCTTTTGGGTCCTTGGGGTTAGTCTTATAAGGGACCCAAACATTTTTCTTAGCAAAATTTAAAACATTTATCTTATCATAACAAAATTTTGCTAAATGGCCTTTGCGGCCACAATGTGTACACTTGTACACCTTAGTATGCATATAAGTGAGAGTGTGAGCATGATGTGCAACATAAGCATATGCATGAAGAGGATGATGTGCATGGACATGTGGAGCTTGTTTCTTTGAAAACAAAGACTCCAATCTTTTATGATTAAATGCACAATTACTCAAAGTTGAGCTTAAACTATTTATTTTATTTTTCAAAAATTTAATCTCATTTTCATTTATGGTAGCATGATGAGAATAAGAATCATTTTTCTTATTTTTAGAAACTTTTTCCTTTTCTTTTTCAATAATTTTTCTTTTCAAAGAAGTGTTCTCTTGAAAAGCAACTTCCTTTTGTTTCTCCACCAAAACAATTTTATTTTTCAAATTTGTATTTTCTTCACAAAGATCATTCAATTTAGAAAGCAAGAAAATATTCTCATTTTTCAAATTTTCATTTTCTTTTTTAAAGCATGCAACCTTAGTTTTTAAAGACTCATTTTCTTTTAAAACATTTTCAAATGAATCTTTTAAATAATTTTTTTCATTTAGCATGCAATCAATTTTATTTTTCATTTTCTTATTATCTTTCTTAAGCATATCATATTTTTCAAGCAATTGTTGACAAAAAGATGTAAGCTCATCATATGACATGTCATCTTCATCTACCTCGGATTCGGTAGTTACCTCAAGGGGGTTATCCCCTTAGACCATGTAGCACAAGTTGGAAGTGTCGCTTCCAACATCCGAATCGCTCCCCGCATAATATAGATCCTTTTCGCCAAGGGAGGTGATGATGTTCCATGCTACAAAAGCCGAATCAATGTTAGATACCCTAGATAAATATTCATCATTTAGGGTAGACTTTAAAGCATGTAGGGCTTTTGCATTAGCCTCAAAATTTTTGCCATTTAAACAATAATCATCTCTAGTGATGGCAAAATAAACATGAATACCTAGGGCTTTGAGGTATAAAGACATCTTAACCTTTCAAATTTGGATGTTAAGAATGTCAAAGGTGGGAGGTGACATAAAATCCATGGTGTGTGTACAAATATTGTAATTAGCCTAAAATGAGGATCTTTAACTCTAGGTTGTAAGACCCAATTCAAGAGCACTTGGCTCTGATACCAATTGTAAAATCACCTAGAGGGGGTGAATAGGTGATGGCTAATCTAATGGTCACTAAATGCAGAATTAAAAACTATTATGATGCAAACACAAAATCTTAAACTAAACACCACGTATAACACAAGAGTGTAGCCGAATTCCCCGTGAAGGGCTCTGGACTAACTCCTCAAGATTCCTCTAGATAAGAGTTGAGGTGCCGCGTTGGCTCTCTTGGTTAAATACAAGTGTTAGCAAACAATCCCAAGCATATAACAATTAAGCACACAATATATCAAGCATATAAAGATAAAGACAATAATAGCATGCAAGATATAAAGACAAAGAGATAGAGAGAGAGAGTGAGCAATCGCAAACACAAGAGATTTGTTTCAAGGTTCGAGCACACTTGCTCTACATCCCCGCCTTCACACTTGAAGGA
Source organism: Agave tequilana (assembly GCA_038442645.1). Taxonomy (NCBI): domain Eukaryota; kingdom Viridiplantae; phylum Streptophyta; class Magnoliopsida; order Asparagales; family Asparagaceae; genus Agave; species Agave tequilana. The sequence goes on along the minus strand of JAVJIF010034061.1, from coordinate 15,679 downwards.
TTTCCACTAGAATCGATCCCACTGGATCACTCCTCGGTGCCGCAACACCTACAAGCTCTCAGACTCCCTAGTCCGTACACACCGCAAGCCCACAAGCTCGCCGAGGCCGCACCTCAAACACTGAGTCCACACACGAACTCGAAACACCGCAAACCCGCAAGTCCGCCTCCTCAAAGAACAAAGATCTGTTGGTGATCTAAATACTTTGATCACCAATAAACACACTCACAATAACACTCCTATAGGTAGATATAGCAATGGATAGCTCAAGTGTTGTGTGAGAAAACAAGGATTGAAATGGTGGAGGAAAACTCAAAGAAAATCTCTTTTGAAACACTCTTGATAAAACTCCCCTTTTGATTGGAAATATTTGCTCTCAAATAAGTGGAGAAACCTCTTGAAAGAGTAGGAAAAACTGTTGTAAAAATTCACTTAAAATCTTAGAGAAAACAGCCCCCAAATGTCCCAATTTATAGAGCTAGAAAAACTAGCCGTTGGGAGCCAGATGGCTTGACGGTCGACCGGCCGGTCGACGGCCAACGGTCAGATTTCTGACCGTTGGGGTAGCGGTCGACCGGCCCGGTCGACTGAGGCCTGGTTACAGAGAGCAGACTCTCTGTCCGGTCGACCGGGGCTTTCCAGAGAGCAGAGCTCTCTGGACGGTCGACCGTCCCGGTCGACCGGCCCTTCAGCCAGACTGGCGTGCACGTCTGTGCACGTCGCGCGATCGATCGTCCCGGTCGACCGGCTGAAGCCAGAAAACAGATTTTTTGAGAAAGAAAACTTGATCATTTTGGCTCAAATAAAATCCCATAAAATCATGAAAAATCTACAAAAATAGTTTTTAACATTATACTTTGATAAACAAACATGCTTGCACAAAATCAAGGCATGTTACAAATAATTTGGACTATTTTTGTAACTTGAAATTTTGGTTAAAAACGAAAACTGCATTTTTTCAAAACTTATTTTTCCAAAACTTCTCTAAATATAAAAACAAGATATTTTAAACACTTTGAAAGCATAGAGTGCATGGATATGATCCACTACACAAACATAATGAAATATCTATGTTTTTAACATTAAGCTCTAAATACGGTTTTGGTTAAAGACATGTAAACTTTGAATACCAAAAACCAAACCGGTATTTTTCCAAAATGAAAAGTCTTTTCTAAAATGAAAATTCTTTTATGAAAACATATCTAAATCAAGAGTGTGTGTGTATAGATATACTTGAGCAATCCACTAACTATTCTATCCTTTACATTTTATCTAAAAACAAAATCTTATAAAACAAACCTAGACACAAGTCTTAAACTTCTTGAAGTCTTCACTTGAAGTTTTCTTATCTTCTTCACTTGGTCCAAATAAGATCCAAAGAGCTAGACTCCTCTTGAGTACTTGATGTTGTCTTGATGCACAAGCTCTTGAATCAAACCGTGTTATCTCCAAAACTTGACTTTAAATCCTTTGTTGAAGCTACACACCTACTAAGATCTTGATCACAAATCTGAAACTAATTAAACACAAGATCATTAGTACCATAACTACATGAGTTGATCATCATCAAAACTAGAGTGATAGGCCTTTTGGCCAACAGAGATTCGACGCGCGGCCCCGTGACACCCTCTAGGTGCCCCCTTGGCCTATAAATACCCTGGGATTTCCAGAGCTCGGAGGAGGAGTTTAGGGAGGAGAGTTTTTAGGGTTGTTTCTTCTCCATATATGTAGTTTTTAGAGTAGCTTCTTTTCTTTAGTTTAAGTCAGTTGTTCTTCTTCTTTGTCTTTTATATTTTCTATTTCTTGTAGATCTTGTAATAAGAAAGAGAGTGATACATAAAATGAAAGTAAGAGTTCTTGTAATGAAAGGTGACAATCTATGAAAGGTTCTCTCTTTATCCCTCCTTATTTTCTTCTCTCTAACTCCTTTTACATGCTTAGCTAATTTTCTTTCATGGCAACTAACTACTAATCACTAACTTGCTTACTCTTTACTTGATAATCCACATGAATCTAATAGCCTCTACTTGGCCTTACTCTTGTAAGAGCCATTGATGGCTCATGTTGATGGATTCTAACACTCTTACATTTTAACTCTCTAACAAACTAACATTAATTTATTCCATGCTTGTTCTCATTTAGTTTTGATGGTTTAAGTATAGCTTGCACTTATTTATTGAGTTTGGATATAATGAGTTATCTTATGGGTCATACTTTGAAATGCTCTTGAACCAAGAACTAGTGATGGTTAAGGATACATGTGAGGCAACTATCACTAAGAAGTTAGCATGGTTAGTGGAGCTATTAGTAGTTAGTAGCAATGAGTTTTCTCTATTTTTTTACTTTGTTTTAGATATATCTCAAAAATCACAAATATATTCTTTTCAGTATTTCTATCTTTTTTTTTACCGTATACTTCTCGTTTCATTCTTTGTTTTCTTTTCTTTTGATTCTTTGAAGCATAGAAAAAACTTAACACATAGTGAACATACTGTGAAAGCTTCTATCACCTCCCGTCCTTATAGATTCAACCCGTTTAGCCTCTATGCTATAACGGAAGTATCGAGAAAGCCAAAGCACACACTTTAACTTTTGATTTCAAAATGACACTTTTTTTGCGCGGTTTTCTCTCAATCAAATTTTGGTGCTGTTGCTGGGGATGGAAACGATTTGATCTCACATTTTTGTTAACTTTTCTTATTTGTTTTTAGTGTGTAGGTTAAATCTTTAACATTACAGAAGTTCACACTTGCTTTTGTGTGGTTGGGTAAATCTTTGTATATTGATATCTTCTGCTGCTATTTTTTTTAGATTATCTATGCACTGTAATAATTAAGAACTAAAATATAGAAATTAGATGCTTTAATATGGTTTAGACATTTGCATCTAGACATGTGTCAATTTCAATTTCAATATATTATATTTTGTTCTTGTGTTGTTGTGATCTTGACGGAGGTGTACATATTGCATTGCATATAGCATAGGACAAACACTTGAGTGATTTACTCGCTTTTTTGTTTATTCTTTTCTATATTGCACACTTGCACGAATCAAAAATTAAGGAAAAAACCCAACATAACATAAGGTGGGAAAGTCATTACCCTCTCTTGGCCCAAAAATCACCTCCCTACTCACACAACCCAAGCTTAAATAAAACTTGCTATCCATTGGCCCCTAGGAATATCGCGGACTTATTTAAGAGATTGACCTAAGGGGAAAGTTATTAGAATTTGACTTTTGTCAAATCGGTGTCAAAGGTTAGGGATTGAGAGGTGAACCTCGAAGAATAGTGGTTTGGCATAATTAGTCCCGTTGCTCTGGCACGTATATCTCCCACAGATCTTGCCCCTACCTAGATTAACTTGTGATCAGATTTCTACAATATACCCCTTGTGGACAGTCTAACTAGTTAGGAGTTATCTAGGTCTGGGTCAACCCTAGTATAGGTTTGTTTTTGAATTTTTTTTTTCTTTTATTTGTTTGTTTGATTTTTCTTTTTCTTTTTGTGATTATTGTGATAAAATGGAATATAACCAAAAAATTTTCAACCACATGAATCTATTTTTCACTTTGACCTTATTTGACTCAAATAACTCCGACCCGGCTATGTACAACATGAACTAACCATATATACTGGATTGGGATTATCCGACTCAATATGACCCATATCCCTAATCCTATGACTATAATTTTCAAAATAATTTTCACTCTTCACAGAGTCAATGGAGATTCACCTCTCCCGAGTTAAATTTCAACCACCTTATCCACCATCTTCTTTCCCATATTCTGCTTCACATACTCCTTTTTTTGTACCACCAATTAAAGAAAAATCAGAGGTACAAAAGAGTATAAAAGCCATGCTTGAGTCTCAATAACAAATTTTTCAAAATATGTTGGATTCATCATTTCAACCAAATTTTCAAGAGTTATACTCATCTTTTCAAGTTCTAATTCAAAATGAATAACCATCCATCCTAGACTTGAGTATGGAGCTCTTGCGTGAGTTCGGGCAACAAACTCAATATCTGATAGACTCACAATTTCACCATAATTTCTAAATCAACTTCCATACTCACCTTTTCAAGAAGAACCGATTACAAAGAGTATAGAAGATATGATTCAGACACAAAATTTTAGTGTCCGACCTATCAGTAGGTTAGACAATAATGAGTGACTTGATCAATGAGAATGAGGAGAATCTTTCTTGTCAATCTTTGACCACTTCTTATATCTCTAACTCTATTGATTGGACCCAAGAATTCTGTTATTTTGGAACCTAAGATTCAATTTCAGCACACTCATTTGAACTTGACCAAACTCTAAGTTTTGAAAGTCTAATTGACATTTTGGCAAGTTATCCCTTGCCTAAAATTGAAATTGAATATGAATGTGATCCTGAATCTCATGTTAGTAATTCCATCACTTTTTGATTCAATAATAACTCCGGTATCTTTACCAGATATTTTTCATATTCTGAAGTCAACATTGAATCCTAGACCAATACACCGTGAAATTGAGTCACCAATATCTTATGGTCATACTTCATTGATCGGGAAAGTGTGTGAACATAAATTTTTGGTTTGAACCCCATTTTTGAACCAATTACGACTCTCACTTTTGAATCCAGACTTGATCTAAGTCACATTCCCTAGTCGATATTAGTTCATGTTCCGTTTGAGCCCCAAATCAATCATCTTCTACATTCACACTTCATTGTTGGACAAGGATGTTTAACAAAATGACACAATAATTATTTTAATTAAAAATTGGTTGGGGATAATCTTTTAAATAAGCCCATACACTTCATCATTCTGTTAATGGGTAATATTCAAAAGGTCACTGGTGGGTTTCTGCGAATTTTATAATTTTTGATTTGGGCCGCATTTCGTGGCTCAGAGCACCACCGGAACCACCACCCTGAGGCAATTTTTCTTCCCTATTTTATTTCAGCATATACACATTCACGTTGTATTGAGGACAATGCATGAGATAAGTGTGGGTGAGGATTTACTAACATAATTAGTTTTAAATTTTCTTTTTTTTACACTTCTTTTTAGAAAATTTTTAGATTTTCTTTTGTATAGAAACTCTTTACTTTTCTTTTTACAAAACATTTTGAAATAAGAGAAATAGTTTTGATTTATTTTTAAGAAAGTTAAGAGGATCTTAGGAATTAAGAAGACCTAAAATTATGAATTTTTAAACTGAGCCAAAATAATAGATCTTGTTTAAATTTTAGCATAAGAAAGTAAGATTGGAAAGATAATTTTATCTTGAATTTCTTGCCTTAAATATATGCACTTCATATTTATACAATTTTTTTGAGATTCAAATAAAGACTAAAAATGTCATAAAAAATATATAAAAAATGATGATAAAATCACTTATTGAAGTTTGGTAGTTATGCCTTAGGAAGCATGATTATTCAAGCTAAAATAATGGACAAAAACAAAATAATTCTGTTTAGTTTTGTGGCCTTATTTACTTGAGTCCTTAAGCCCAAGGGATGTTTCTTATCTGGTTTCCTAAAACCATCTGGTTTGGAAGTAACCGGCTAAAGACTCACTACTTGAGTAAGCTAGAAAGTCTAAAAAACTAAAGAAAGAAAAATAATATAAATAAATGGCATGAAGGTTAGAGTCAATATCCAAAAAATCTTCACAGTTCACAAAGTGCATATTTTTCTAAGAATTTTATGAAAGATCAAAGAATCGATCCAATTTTAAATTCTTACATTTAATTTATAACAAGATTTTGTATATAGACGTAGTTGAAGGAAGAAATTTCTGGTTAACTTAAGATTTTGGATCACTTAAATTTTCACAAAAATATTTTAACACTTTTCTCTATTTCAAAATGCGTTTTCAAAATACTAACATTTGATTTCTTTCTTTTCAAATTTTTATTAGTGTAATTCGCTGAAAAAATCTCAGGAGACAAAACTCCTCCTCTAGGGAAAACCTAGAGGCATAACGGCTTGTTGCACATGTTCTGTGCAATCACGTCACTTGCGAAATTGGTGTAATAATTTTCTTAGTTTTTTTGTTTTGATCGGGACGAGTAAAAGACAAGTGTGGGGGTGTGTTTAGTCTCTAAATATGCATATTTCATACCATATCTTCGCATTTATTCAATATTAAATTCTGTTAATAACACCTTTCTTGTATATTTCCAGTCCATGGCATGAAATGAAGAAGAAGCCCAAAAATCCCATTTATTTGGTACTTTAAAGTCTACACATATAGTCATTGACTTTGGAAGGTAGTTCTGTCAAAACCAGATGCCCATATCTAGAAACCAGGGGTTACATCTAACTAGGGAGAAAATATACATAACGTGATAGAAGGCGCGGCGCGCGCGGCGCCTGTTCATTCGCAAAAACGTGGCCCTTGCCGCGTTTCTGCGACCGTACCATGAAACCAAAACGCGGTCCCGTGACACCCTCCTGGTCCCCCCTTGGCCTATAAATAACCTGGGATTTCTAGAGCTCGGAGCAAGAGTTTAGGGAGGAGAGTTTTTAGGGTTGTTTCTTCTCCATGTATGTAGTTTTTAGAGTAGTTTCTTCTCTTTAGTTTAGGTTAGCTGTTCTTCTTCTTCCTCTTTTATATTTTCATTTCTTATATATCTTGTAATAGGGAAGAGAGTAGTACATAGGATGAAAGTAAGAGTTCTTGTAATGGAAGGTGACAATCTATGAAAGGTTCTCTCTTTATCTTTCCTTATTTTCTTCTCTCTAACTCCTTTTACATGCTTAGCTAATTTTCTCTCATGACAACTTAGTACTAACCACTAACTTGCTTACTCCTTACTTAATAATCCACTTGAATTTAATAGCCTCTACTTAGCCTTACTCTTGTAAGAGCTATTGATAGCTCATGATGATGGATTCTAACACTCTAACATCTTAAATCTCTAACAAGCTAACATTACTTTATTCCATGCACGCTCTTGTTTAGTGGTTTATGTGTAGTTTGCACTTGTTTGTTGAGTTTAGATGTGATGAGTTATCTTATGGGTCATGCTTTGAAACGCTCTTGAACTAAGGATTAGTGATGGCTAAGGATACATGTAAGGTAACTATTGCAAAGAGGTTAGTATGGATAATGGAGCCATTAGTAGTCAGCAGCTACGAGTTTTCTTTCTTTTTCACTTTGTTTTAGATATATCTCAAAAAACACAAATATATTCTTTTCATTATTTATATCTTTGTTTTCACCGTACACATCTCTTTTCATTCTTTGTTTTCTTTTCTTTTGATTCTTTAAAATATAGAAGAAACTTTAACACACATGTGAACACACCGTGAAAACTTCTATCGCCTTTCATCCTTGTGGATTTGACCCGTTTAGCTTTTATGCTATAATGGAAGTATTAAGGAAGCCAAAGCGCACACACTTTAACTTTTAATTTTAAAATGACACTTTTTGTGGCCGTTTTCCCTCGATCAAAGATCAAGAGAGGCATCTTCTTGATGAAGGTTATTGATCAGGTGTTGTATAAGTTGGATGAGCGATCATGGATTGATGAGGACTACTATGCTCGTGTTGAGGATTGTTTCCTCATATGATTCCCCGGGATAATAAACAGAGGTTCGCTTGGGGAATTGATTCCATTAAGAAATAAATAGTCAGATGAATCTGACATGATGATCTGACGTATGTTGTTAACGTGATCATGGATAAATTTTTTAGGAATTTTTCATTGATCGGTATCATGAGCATGCCACCGTTTGGATTTACAAGGCGATAAGCTCTGCTTGAGTAGCTCTATTACAAAAGGCTCTTCTCACTTTGGTTGGAACTTGCCTTTGGTCTTGTGTGTCATGACCATGTGTCGCCTGATAGCTTAGACCAAGTCTCCTTTCTAGAAGACTCTCTCTTTAATATTTTTGTTGAGGGCTTTTGAGATACGAGCGTGATATAGCTCAATATGCTATTGAGCCTGTAGTCACTTCCAGCACTTCTAGCTTTTGGAGATGTAGTTGATCATTGTCTCCCTGTGTCATCTTAGTTGCTAGAGCAACTTGGAGTGACAGTATTTGAATCTCCAAGGGTATGCCTGCTTCACAGATGTAGACCAGAGAGAAAGGCGTATTGCTTGTAGGGGTTCGAACCGTTGTCCGATAGGCCCAAATACATTTCCTAAGCTTTTTGTTCCAATCTCGTTTTCTTATGGAAATGAACTTTTTGAGGACCTTAATGATTGTCTTATTGAATGCTTCTGCTAGCCCATTCACAGTAGGGGTTGTATCTAGTTGAATCTCTTAATTTGATACTTGTCACAGAACTGACAGAATGATTGACTTATAAATTGAGGATTGTTGTCATGGATGATCCTCCAGGAGACATGATTGCAAATTAAATTACCAAGTAGCTTAGGGCTAACGAGTCCTGTCCGCGAGGAGAGATGCGATGCAAGCATTTCGGTATTTCTATGAAAAACAAGTATTAGTGTTGATGTTTTTTAGAAGAAAAGAAGATGGAGTGTGGAGAAGTGATTCAAAGAAAAATTGAAGATTTAGAATAGAATTTGGAAAAGATGATTTTTAAGAAACTTGAGAGTAATGTTGTTTGTATTTAATAAAAGAGAAGATCCAGACTCACTAATCTTGACTCAACTCTAGATTTTTCTCTTGAAAGTTCAAATGCCTTAAGATGATCATTGGCAAAAGTTTAATCTTGTATTTAAAGAGAAGTCAAGTAAAACACATAAGATAGATTTTAGAAATTAGACTTTAGTTTTGAAATTATTATTAAGTTGAATGTTAAACCATCAAGACAATTAAGTACGCATGGAATAAAACAAGTTTTTTAAAAGATTAACTTCAAAGAGTAAGTGAAAATACAAATCCCATCCTCAGTGCCATCAGGAACACTCGTTAAGAAGCAAGGCTTAAACTAAGAATTTTAAATGATTCCATTGGGTCTTTTCATTAAAACCGATTAAGAGTAGAATTAGAGAGGAGAGACTAGTGAGCCCAAAATGAGGGAATTTAGTTACTCATGGCAAATAAATAACAACTAGAAGAATGATTAATAAACATACTGTCACAAAGAGAAGGAAATAAAGAAGAGTCTCGAATCTTTATTGATGTCCCGTTCAACTTCAATTACAACACTCCTTCTCTTCTCACTTTGTTTCTGGCATAAACAAAAAAGCAATAACTGAGATATAACTTCTCATAAACTATCTAACAATGATCTTAAACTCTAAGAATAAAGCAAGAATTTAATCCTAGCCTTTCGTCCTGTTAAACTCCGGAGAATACAGTATTTATAGCCAAATCTGGATAAGGGAGAGCGTACTAAGATAGCAGCAAATGTTGGACCAGAGGCCCTTCACTTTAGTTTTGATGATGACTAACTTATGAAGGTTAGGTTGCTAATGATCTTGTGATTAATAAGTTTCAGATATTGATCAAGATCTTTGTAGGTGATTAGCTTTAATAAAGGATTCAAAACCAATTTTGGAGCAAACACGTGTAGATTCAAGAGCTCGCGTGTCAAGATCACATCTAGCACTCGGATGGAGTCAAGCCCTTTGGATCGAGCTTGGATCGAGTCGTCTTGAAGATGAAGATCGACAAGAATATTTCAGTTTGTTTAGTCTGTTTAGTTTTGAGTTTAGATCTTGTATACGAATAGATTAGTTTTGATATGCTCAAGTTTACACACACAAGTTCAAAAGTTTATTGGTTTTGATTTAACCGTTTTGGATTTTCAAAGAACATATATGGTTTTCATGAATAGATAGAATCAAAACAAGTTTACATAGTTTATATGTATATTGGATTTCATCCATACACATTAATAGTTCATATTGTCTGAATACTTATTTTGATGATTCTAATTCATGTGTTTTAAATTTTGAATTTAACAAAACTTATTTTTGGATCTAATGTCAAAAATATAGATATATCATTTATATATGTATTAGATTCTATCCATACACACTATGCTTTATATGTGTTTCAAATAACTTATTTTTGTACTTGTAGAAGTTTTGAAGAAAATAAATTTTCATTTCAAAATTCTAAGTTTCAGAAATACAGTTTTTGTTTAAAGCTAATATTTCCATACCTTAAGAATAGTCCAAATAATTGTAATATGTGTTGATTTTTGGTTACACATATTCGTACTTCAAATATTTATAAGAACTTATTTTGTGGATTTTATGTGATTTTATGAGATTTTATAGGGATTTAACAAGTTAGATTTCAAAACCTATAAACCCATCCCGAGCCTGCTGGCGGTCGACCGACCGGTCGACCGGACCTGAGTTCGGACGACCGGTCGATCAACCGATGTGTACAATGACCTACATGAGGCCAGTCTTTGAGGCTGGTCGACCCTACGATCGACAGACTGGCACTACCCAACTCTCGGGTAGGCCTGATCGACCGGGCGACCGACCGACAAGGCATATGCCTTAGGGACGGTCGACCAGACGGTCAACCTGCAGTGCCAAATGGCTAAAAAATTGATCCTTGGCCGATCAGCCGGGCGGTCGACCGACTACCCAATTTGGGCAATTTTTGACCTCAACAGTTATATTCTCCTTGGCCTTATATTAAGGGGTTTTGAGAGCTGTTTTGATTAAGATTTTCAAGAGAGTTTATACCAGTTTTCTTGTGCCTTTTTGCCCATTTTCTAAAGTGTTTTTAAAGCAAGTTTTTGAGCTTCAAGTCTTAATCTTTATTTATTTTCTAAGTGTTGAAAAAATCAAAGAAAAAAAAGTTTTTTGAAAATTTGTTTTGATCTTTATTTTCATATCTATCTAGTGTTTTTTCTAAGTGTTTTTTTGGGTTTTATTTTTCAAAACACTTTGTTTTTCTCACATTTAAGCTATCAGTTCTAAACTTATCTTTAGGATCTTTGCTTTGTGAGAAAAATTGTTTGTGATCATTTGAGATCACCAAGAGAGTTTGTGATCATTGGATCACCAAGATTGTAACCTTTTCTTTTCTTTGGCCTTGTGCCTTCCCTCTTGTGTAGAGGTGTTTGTGTTTGAGAGAGTGGAGTTGTGTACTCCCGGTTGTAATTGTAATTTCTCAGTAGAGGTTTCTTTGTGGAAGGTCCTGTTTGGACATAGTGAAAATCCTTCTGTGTGAAGGTGGGGACGTAGAGCAGTGGCTCGAATCTCAAAACATATCTTTGTATTTGCGTTTGATCCACTATCTCTCAATTTTATCTCTCTTTATATCTTGCATTGCTTTTATTGTTTATATTCACATGCTAGATATTGTTTGTGTGCCCACACTTGTGTTGAACTAAGAGAGCTTCTAATAGCACTTCAACTCTTAATCTAGAGGAATCAAGAAGAGTAGTTCCAGAGCCCTTCAAGGAGAATTCGGGCTCACTCTTGGTTACACATAGTGTTTTAGCAATTAATGTTTTAATTTTGCATCATTTGTACATTAGATTAGCACAACACCTATTCACCTCCTCTACGTGTACTTTCAATTGGTTTCAGAGCCTATGCTCATGATATTCGGTTTAACCACCTAAGTGAGATCCTCATTTGCTAATCCAATTGTGCTTTGCACACATATAGTTTATATACTCATGGATTTTCTTGCCCCTCTCATGTATGATGTTTCCAACATTGACATGTGAAAGTTTAAGATGAGTGCTTACCTTAAAGCCCCAGGATTGCATGTTTATCTTTCCACTGCCAAGAAATCTTATCTTGAAAATGACAAGACTTTGGCTTAAGCACAAGCCATAGATGCAATAGAGCATACACTTAGCAAAGAACACTTTTTTGATTTCTCATTGTGATTCCGCTTTTGCAGTGTGGAACACATTCACCACTCCCAAGCAACAAATAACAAACAATGTGGAGAAAGAATCTAGTGGAGATGAGTCCGATCAAACTTGCTTTAAGATCCAAGGGAATGACTCCCTTGAGGTAACTTCGGACACTCAACTGGATGATTGTACTAGTTCTTCATGTGATAACAGTGCTATAGATGCTCATGCTTTAATGAAGAACTATTTATGTTTTGTAAAAACTTGCTTTCAAAGTACAAAGCTTTGAAAATTAAGAGTTTTGATTTAAAAGAAGAAAATAAAAATTTTGTTTTCTAAACTTGATATTGTTTTGCAAGAGAGGGATGGGATTTCAAGTGAAAGAGATTCCTTGAAAACCCAACTCGACCTTGCTTTAAAAGAAAATAAAATTTTAAAGAATAAAAATAAGTTTGGTCATGTTTTGAAGAAAATGAGGCTTTAACTTCAAAACTTGATTTTGTTTTAAAAGAGAACGATGTTTTAGAAAACAAAATTGTTTTGATTTTTAAAGAATTAGAATGCATTTCTTTAGAAAATGTTTCATTGAAAAATGATCTCGATTCTCTTGTTTGTCATACTTTAATTGCTTCATCCTCTTGTAATAAACATCTTGCTTGCACCACATCTTCTTCTAGAATTGATAATAATATATGTATGTTGAAGAAGAGTGTTGATTATTTGGGCTCCACTTTGAGCCAATGTGCCATGAATCACGAGATATTAGAATCTATATTTCGAAAGAAATATACTCTACATATTCATGCACATCCATCACGGCATACATATGCTCATCATGTTCACACACTTGATTCTTTGTATGATAATGTGTACAACACATTGTGGACGTAGGAGCCACCTTGTAAATTTTGTTATGATAGAATACATGATTCAAATTTTGCAAATAAATTTGTTTGGGTTAGAAAGGTGCTAACCCCCATGGAAAGTAGATTCACCCCTATTATATTTAAGGTAGGTGTGGGCTCTCACAAGACGTGAGAGTATTGGTGCCTGGATGGTAGATGCAATCCGAGCTAAAAAATCATATTTATAGATGCATCACTTTTAAGGATGTTTGGTGAAAGATCACCAAGATTTGGAGACCTAGAGATTAGTTCATTCAGTTTGGTAACTATCTCTAACTCCTTATTTTAATTTATATGCTTTCATTTGATTTTTAGCATGTCATGATTTTAATGCTCATTATGTTAAATGCAATGTTTATTAAGCTTGTGATATACATGTATAATATTTGAGATACACACATGCTCATATGTATTCATACTTGTTTGTGTTCTTAATTATTGTTTAGCTATTGTGTATATCCTAATGAAATAATATTTGTATTTACCCTAATGATCATATCTGTTTATGTTTTTGTGCTTTTTGTTTTGATTACATGTTTAATTGTAAATTCCATTGAAACTTGTGATTATACATGTACAAGTAGTAAGCTACACTTGTTTATTATGTGTTTGTGCTTTATTGCTCATTTATACTCATTACATGTATTTGTATAACCTTATTTTGATGATTCTTACATCTTTACTTGTTTTCCCTATTTGTTTACATGTTTTTATATTTAGGCTCATGTATATGTTAATTTTATCCAAAATTATTAGATTTACATGTCTATCTTAGAGTCACTTGCCTTCATGCAATATTCTTTTATGGACTTGTTTATGTTTGGGATATGTATGTATAATTTTAGTTTCAACAAAACATATATATATACCTTGAAGCTTGTTTAGTTTTTGAAGTTTTGATGATCTTCATATTTATGAAAAAGGATTTTCATTTATTGAGCTTCATTGTCTTATTTCCATATATATAGTTCTTACATGATTTTTGTATACTCTATATCTTTTATTTACTCATGATTTTGATTCATGATCTTATAGGAGCCTTATAGATTTTTGAGTGTCGATTCTTGTATAGTTTTCATATATTATGGAATATATACTTGTTTTATTCCTTACTTGAAGAATTTCGTACTAGTTTCTAAAATTATCATAAAACTACTTTCAATATTCTTCAATTTAGTAGTGACTTTCAAACTATGCTAAAATGATTTTCAAATCTTATTTTTAAAAATTCTTACCATCTAAGGGCGGTGGACGAGCGACCATGTCTTGTGTACCCTTAATTGAATATCTTTCAAATATGTGCATGAAAGGGAAGTAGTTGTGAGTTATACATGCTTCTTAATGAAAATTGACTTTTGCATACTCATGTTTTTTATGTATATGTATGCATCATATTTCAATTGATTTTATATTACTCTGATCATATATACATATAGATGTTTTTCTTGTGCTTATTTCACAATATCAATACATTTAAAGCACAAATTATTTTATGTTAAGCTTAACTTGATTTATATTCTTAATGATAATTAGTATTCTATACAAGTGTAGGATCTATAATCAAAGCAACACAACACTAGAGGGGGGGTGAATAGTGTTTATAAAAAATTAAACAAACTACTTGCAGGAAATTAAAGTAATCACAAGATTAACACAGAAAATACAAACGCAAACACCGGAGATTTATCCTGGTTCGGTCCTTGTGACCTACATCCAGTCCCCAAGTAAAATGCTTGAGATTTTCCCTTTCTTTACTTGTGTACACCCACAACAAATGCCTTGTACACCACTTGACAAACACCCTTTGCCAAATGTGCACAACTTCTCTTCCACCAAGAGAACACGCCTTGTACAACTTTCTTCTACTCCCAAGAAGACGCCTTGTACAAAATCTTCTTTGAAATGAATACAATGATTTCCTATAGCCTTGATACAGAATGTGTAGTGGACAAGGTTCAGTATAGGAAAGTTGAACTTCAGAATCCTTCACTAAGGGAAATGGCTTTTGGTGAAGAACTGAAGTTGGAGATTCAGTTTTCAGGTTTCTGGAAATTTTCTTTTGGAAAACTGATGGAATGAATTGGTAAATGGCCTTAGGAATAACTTCCCTATTTATAGATGTAGACTAGGGTCAGTTAGGGTAGTTATGGAACCAATTCAGACATTTTAAACGTTGGAAAACGTTGTCAAATGGATCAGATAAGAGAAACTGTCCAACAGTCAGAAACTGCCTATAGTCGACTAGGATACTGAGTTAGTCGACTAGCCTAGGCAAAACTTCAACTATTAGTCGACTAGGTTTAGAGATTAGTCAACTAGGGATATGTCTGTTGGAAAAATTGGTTTCTGAATAACTGAATATAGTCGACTAGAAATGTCTGTTGGTCGACTATAAACTTTGTTAGTCGACTTAGAAATTGGTGTAGTCGACTAAGTTTTGATTCAGAAAGAAACAGAGAGTTGGATAATTTTTGTATCTAATATTAGTCGACTTGGAAACTGGGTTAGTCGACTAGAGTATCTGTTAGTCGACTAGGTAGGAAAGTCAAGTCGACTAATTTGCATTCAGAGTCCAAACAGAGAGTTAGGATTTTGGTTTTGGAATGGACTAGTCGACTAGAGGTTTTTGGCAAGTCGACTAAGTTGGGTTAGTCGACTATATCAATAGGGCAAGTCGACTAGGAAAGGATTTTTGTGTAAGTTATCAAGGCTTTTCATATTTTTCTAAGTTACACAACAACTTTCCAAAATCACCAAAATCTTCAATAATCTTCATCTGAGGTAGAGCAATCATCATGAGGTAGAAGTGTTTGTCCATCATCAAAATCTTGCAATTTGAGAGGCTTCAACAACTTGAACTTGTTAGGTTCCAACATTCTCCCCCTTTTTGATGATGACAACTTATGTTTATGATGGCTCCCCCTGCAACAAAACTCCCCTGCAGTAACTAGGTTATAAAAAATATATTGCCCTTGCAGAAAATGTTAAGTTGCACCTGCATGGTCATATGTTAGTATCCATAAC
>JAVJIF010034060.1:0-146046 GCA_038442645.1 Agave tequilana | reverse complement strand
AACTACTTGCAGGAAATTAAAGTAATCACAAGATTACACAGAAATACAACGCAAACACCGAGATTTATCCTGGTTCGGTCCTTGTGACCTACATCCAGTCCCCAAGCAAAATGCTTGAGATTTTTCCTTTCTTTACTTGTGTACACCCACAACAAATGCCTTGTACACCACTTGACACACCCTTTGCCAAATGTGCACAACTTCTCTTCCACCAAGACAACACGCCTTGTACAACTTTCTTCTACTCCCAAGAAGACGCCTTGTACAAAATCTTCTTTGAAATGAATACAATGATTTCCTATAGTCTTGATACAGAATGTGTAGTGGACAAGGTTCAGTATAGGAAAGTGAACTTCAGAATCCTTCACTAAGGGAAATGGCTTTTGGTGAAGAACTGAAGTTGGAGATTCAGTTTTCAGGTTTCTGGAAATTTTCTTTTGGAAAACTGATGGAATGAATTGGTAATAGGCCTTAGGAATAACTTCCCTATTTATAGATGTAGACTAGGGTCATTAGGGTAGTTATGGAACCAATTCAGACATTTTAAACGTGAAAACGTTGTCAAATGGATCAGATAAGAGAAACTGTCAACAGTCAGAAACTGCCTATAGTCGACTAGGATACTGAGTTAGTCGACTAGCCTAGGCAAAACTTCAACTATTAGTCGACTAGGTTTAGAGATTAGTCGACTAGGGATATGTCTGTTGGAAAAATTGGTTTCTGGATACTGAATATAGTCGACTAGAAATGTCTGTTGGTCGACTATAAACTTTGTTAGTCGACTTAGGAATTTGGTGTAGTCGACTAAGTTTTGATTCAGAAAGAACAGAGAGTTGGATAATTTTGTATCTAATATTAGTCGACTTGGAAACTGGGTTAGTCGACTAGAGTATCTGTTAGTCGACTAGGTAGGAAAGGCAAGTCGACTAATTTACATTCAGAGTCCAAACAGAGAGTTAGGATTTGGTTTTGGAAGGACTAGTCGACTAGAGGTTTTTTGGCAAGTCGACTAAGTTGGGTTAGTCGACTATATCATAGGGCAAGTCGACTAGGAAAGGATTTTTGTGTAAGTTATCAAGGCTTTTCATATTTTTCTAAGTTACACAACACTTTCCAAAATCACCCAAAATCTTCAATAATCTTCATCTGAGGTAGAGCAATCATCATGAGGTAGAAGTGTTTGTCCATCATCAAAATCTTGCAATTTGAGAGGCTTCAACATCTTGAACTTGTTAGGTTCCAACATTCTCCCCCTTTTTGATGATGACAACATATGTTTATGATGACTCCCCCTGCAACAAAACTCCCCTGCAGTAACTAGGTTATAAAAAATATATTGCCCTTGCAGAAAATGTTAAGTTGCACCTGCATGGTCATATGTTAGTATCCATAACATATATATGTCAAATAACTTTGATTTTGTCACAAAGTTGCAGAATTTTCAGATTGGAATTTTCAGAACATAACCAGTTAGCCAACAAAGCTAACAGAACATTAACAGAACACATAGAAACATATAACATGGATACACAGATATCATGATACACAGAGCACATAACAGATAACCAGATACACATATCACATAACACTAATTCTCCCCTTTGTCATTAACAAAAAGAGAAAATACATAGTCTTTAAACAAGAAAACTGACATAGTCTTTAACAAATAACAGAAAATACATAAGAGTTTCAAAAGCAAAATCTTTAACCAACTCCATATCTTCAATGCTCGGATCCGGAGGAGGAGGTGGCGGGAAATGGATCTTGAGAAGACTCAGAATCGCCACTTGAGTAGATTCAAAGGAATCCATCTGAGTCATCAACAAAGATTGATTCTCAAGAGTTTGAGACTGAGAATCTTGCAAAGCTTGTTGTTGAGTTTGAATAGATGCAATCTGAGCAGACATGGAATTGTAGAATGCATCAGCATATGGAGGTGGTTGAGTTGGAGGTGGATCATTGAAAGGAGGTTGTGAAGAGGAAGATGGACCTTGAGTGGGACTATGTGGAGGTGAAGAGGGATGTTGTGGAGGAGGATCAGTCAGTTTCATGCGGTGTATGGCGGCACTATCAAACAATTCAAAGATTTTAACAACACTAGTTTCGGAAGCTAGATCAACATGATATTTCCGAAAAATAGGTGTCAAAAAGGCGCCAAAAGGAAGGAATGAAGAATGATACTTGACCATAGTATCAAAGATGATCTTAGCCCAATTGACCTCGAGTCCAGCCATAATAGCATAGACACAAAGAGGATAATTCCCTGGAGTAGTAATTGTAACTACCAGTTTTGGGACAGATATTATATGAGAGGATTCTACCAATAAGACGGGGAATAGGTTTGAGTTTATTATTGGTCATTGGCAATCTTTGGCCAGGTAGAAAGATTTGACTTAAGACATCCTCATCATCCATAACAATTTCATCAAGTGAGAGGCGGTAAAAGGAATTGATAGGATACGACCAATAGATTTTATGGAAAGCTTTATGTGGACACCTTTAACAAAGGAGTAAAGATGGATAGCATCCTCATTATCTTCATATGATAAGTTGGTGTAGAACAGATAAATGAGGAAGGGATAATATGCTTGTTTAAATTCAGTGGAAAACATATTATACAATCCACAATTTCTCAAAATGACATGATATCATATTGATAAAAATCATCATACTTGATAAATCTCCCTGGAATGATGTCTAGAGATGACAATCTATGGTAATCCTCTTCTAGACCTGGATTCTTAAGGAATTTCTTAAAGTCAACAATGGAAGATGATGATGAAGGGGTAAATTTAGTTTTCTTTGATTTTGACATGGTGAAAAACTAAATTGAATCAAGTAGACAGTAGATACATATGGGAATGACTGAGAGATGAAAGATTATACCAAGATACCAAGAACTGTGGAGAAATTTGAAGGAATTTGAACTGTGGAAGGCTGCTGCAGGTTGTCTGTGCCCTAGCTTCTGGTCGACTGAAGAATCGGCTGGAAAGGAGAGAATGAAAGAAACCTAGGGTTTGGGTGAGGTAAAGAAAAGAACCAAGGGTGAGGATCAATTCTGGAAAGAGATGAGTGGTTAAGATTAAAAGAGAGTGTAAACGGATCCTTAACTTAAAGAAATCGGGTCGGTTTGAAGTGAAAATCCGAAAACAGAAAACAAAAAATCACAGTTTTAGTCGACTTACAGGACAAGATTAGTCGACTAATAATAGGACTAGTCGACTAGTAATTTACTATAGTCGACTAACTTTTGACAAATCAGAAAGTGAAGTTTCTGTTTCTCACAGGAGTCGACTAGGTAAAATTTCAAGTCGACTAAGGCTTCTATAAGTCGACTAATAAAAGTTGTAAGTCGACTAACTTTTGTAAAAACTGCCTTTGAAAAAATCTAAAAAAAAAATGTTTAAAAATTTGAAAAATTACAAATACCCAAATCTCTTCTAAATTTAATAAAAGTATCTTCTTTCAGAGGTTTTGTGAATATATCAGCAACTTGATTATCAGTTGATATAAAATTTAATGAAATGTCACCTTTTAAAGCATGATCACGTAAAAAATGATGTCTAATATCAATATGTTTGGTACGTGAGTGATGAACAGGATTTTTAGATAAATTAATAGCACTGGTATTATCACACATAATAGGTGAGTTTGTGATAGTCATGCCATAATCAAGTAAGGTTTGTTTCATCCATATAATTTGTGCACATGCAACACTAGCAGCAATATATTCTGCCTAGTTGTTGATAATGACACAGAATTTTGCTTTTTACTGAACCATGATACTAGTGAATGTCCCAAAAAGTGACAAGTACCACTAGTACTCTTCCGATCAGATTTACAACCAGCAAAATCAGCATCACTATATGATAATAAATCAAATGTGCATGATTTTGGATAAAATAAACCATAGTTGAGTGTTATTTAAATATCTAAAGATCCTTTTCACTGCTTTAATATGTGATTCCTTAGGATTGGACTGATATCTAGCACATAAGCATACGCTAAACATAATATCAGGTCTACTTGAAGTAATATAAAGTAAAGAGCCAATCATACCTCGATAGAGTTTCTGATCGACATTCTTACCATTTTCATCTTTGTCCAAAAAAGTAGTCGTACTCATGGGAGTATTCTTATGACCAGAATTTCCATGCCAAATCGCTTTAGAAGTTCCTTAGCGTATTTGCATTGGGAAATGAAGATTCCATCCTTCATTTGCTTTATTTGTAGACCGAGGAAGTAAGTAAGTTCGCCCATATGGCTCATCTCAAATTCACTCTGCATGGTCTTAGAAAATTCTTGACAAAGATTATCGTTAGTAGAACCAAATAAGATATCATCAACATAAATCTGAATAATTAAGATATCATTATTAACATGTTAATAAAAAGAGTAGTATCTGCTCTTCCCATTTTAAAATCAGAATTTAAAAGAAAACTTTTTAATCTATCATACAAGCACGAGGTGCTTGCTTTAAACCATATAAAGCTTTTTTTAAGTTTAAAAACATGGTTTGAAAATTTTTCATGTTCAAAACCTGGTGGTTGTTCAACATAAACAGTTTCCTTAATAATTCCATTTAAAAAGCACTTTTAACATCCATTTGATAAAGTTTGAAATTTAAAAAAACATGAGAAAGCAAGTAATATACGAATAGATTCAAGTCTTGCTACTGGTGCATAAGTTTCATCAAAATCAATACCTTCTTCTTGATTGTACCCTTGTGCTACTAACTTGCTTTGTTCTTAATGACTTCACCGGATTCATTGAGTTTGTTCTTAAAGACCCATCTGGTGCCGATGACAGGATGATCAGTAGGACGTTGTACAAGATCCCAAACATCATTTCTTACAAATTGGTTCAACTCTTCTTGCATGGCAATTGTTCAAAAATCATCCGCACATGCTTCGTTGATATTCTTCGGTTCAATGAGTGAAATGAAGGCAATTTGTGTCATGTAGTTCAACTTGGATCTCGTTTGAACGCCTTGATTTATATCTCCAATCACCAAATCTCGTGGATGATTCCTTACTTCAACATAGGCTTTTGGTAACTCGGTAGGAATCTCTTCATCCTTAGAAATGTTAGTATCAACAGAAGATATAACAATATTATCATTAGGAGTATCTATGATATAATCATCATCATGTGGAGAAGTATTAGAAACAGGTTTAGACAAGGATTCATCAAATTTAACATGTAATGATTCTTCAATAGTAAATGTTTTCTTATTAAAAATTCTATATGCTTTACTATGAGTAGAGTATCCAACAAAAATACCTTCATTGGATCTAGCATCAAATTTATCTAAAGCATCTTTTATATTTAAGATAAAGCATTTACATCCAAAAATCTTAAAATAAGAAACTTTTGGAATTCTATTATGAAACAATTCATAAGATGTTTTATTTAAAAATGATCGAATAAGCACACGATTTAAAATATAACAAGCAGTAGCAATAGCTTCAGCCCAAAAATATGTTGGCCCAAGAGGTTACACTCTCCAATTGTTTTGTGTTTTGATGATGACAAACCAAATTAGTGCTATTTGGTACTAACAAGTTTGCTAAGATGAGTTTCAGGTTTGTACCATGTTTAGAGACCATTCGCTTAGCTATTGCAAGAACTTCTAAGTTCCACAAAGCAAGGAAGGCAAATTGCACATCAAGGAAGGATCATAGAAGAGAAGGCACTAGCAAGGCATTGGATGGCTCAAAGACTTGAA
Source organism: Agave tequilana (assembly GCA_038442645.1). Lineage (NCBI taxonomy): Eukaryota > Viridiplantae > Streptophyta > Magnoliopsida > Asparagales > Asparagaceae > Agave > Agave tequilana. The sequence goes on along the minus strand of JAVJIF010034060.1, from coordinate 140,318 downwards.
GATAGCACAAGAAGTCTTCATGTATTTGTTTTTCAGTTTATAGTTTGTTAAAGAATAGTGGATAGGTTTGAAGCTCTATCACACACGTTTTTGCGCACATGCTCATTCCAAAATAATTTCTTATAAATTATACAAAATATTTTGCATACAAGATTTTGCCTACAGATATATATTTATGTTTTATACTAATCCCTGTTCAAAAGTATTTTGTTAAAATCAAAATCCTCTTGTTTTCTTTTTAAAATTGACTTTTTGACCTGATCCGGTCGACCGGGGCGGTCGACCGAGTCTGTGTCAGTCTGGTCCGGTCGACCGGACCAGTCGACCGAAGTCCTGGCAGATGCACGTATCCGTGTGCACGTCTGTCGGTCGACCGGGGCGGTCGACCGGACTATTATTTTTTGCTCACAGGTTTATCGGTCGACCGAGTCGGTCGACCGCTAGACTATAACGGTCAAATTTTTATACTACCGGTCGACCGGCCCGGTCGACCGATCCGACCGTTTGAACAGTAACGGGTAGATTTTTAAGAGCTGTTTATTTTTGTCTTTTGTGTTTAAAAATTCGTTTAAGGATATATTTTGATCTAATTACCTCCTAAACATCAGTAAATATGTTTTATCCCTAAACCCTAGCCCTCTCCTATAAATAGGGGTGTTTGGGGAGAGATTTGTTACAACATTCATTACTAGAAAATTCAAAAGTTTAAGGCTTTCAAAAGAGACTTGTTTCTTGGTTTTTGTGCTGAATTTCTCACTGATTTTCTGAAGGGTTTTTCAAATACTCTCTGATTTAATTCTCTTTTCTCCTTACACACAAGAGCTTCATTCCTACTCAATATTCTCTAAGGACCTTTGTAAGGGAAGAGATATTTGAAAGAGAGAGTTTGTAGTCTTTTGACTACCAAGATAATTACTTGTTCTTGAGATTGTAGGAGTTGGGTACTCCATTGTATTTGAGATCTTTGTGATAGTGGAAGTGGTCGGAATCCTTCTGGGGAAGGCGGGGAGTAGAGCTGGGTGCTCGAACCTCGATAACATATCCTTGTGTTTGCGATTGGTTACATTCTTGCAATTATTACTCTACTTTGCTTGCACTTATTACTTGCTCATCATACTTACTTGCTTGCATTCATCTTGTGGTTCTTGATTGTGATTGTTATAGCTTTAATTTTTAAATTGCCCTTTGATTAGCATTATCACCTATTCACCCCCCCCTCTAGGTGATTTTCAATTGGTATCAGAGCTTGGACTCTAGGTTTCGCTTAACATCCATAGAGAGATCCTTAAAATATTGCTAATCAACATTTTCATTCATCCATTCATACACTAGTAAACATGGCCGATAACATCAAAACCCCTCCTAAATTTGATGGACTTAATTTCCCAATTTGGAAGGTTAGGATGACTATATTTTTGCAATCTCTGGGTAGCTTAGTTGCCAAGTCCTTGACTAAACCCTATGTAGCACCCGATTGTGATGAGAGCACTTGGACCGACTTCAACTTTAGAGAATATGAGGCTAACTCCAAAGCCCAAAACTCCCTATTAACCGCCTTGAATGAGGATGACCTTACACGGGTAATTCATTGCCAATCCGCCTATGAGATTTGGCAACACTTATTGGTCACACATGAAGGGACTTCACAAGTCAAGAGAGCTAAGATAGATCTCTTGAGGTCTCAATATGAATCATTTAAAATGCTAGATGATGAATCCATTGATTGTATGATTACTCGTTTCACTAAAATTACAAATGGTCTTTCTTCATTAGGTGACGTCATCTCCAACGATCAAAAGGTGCGCAAAGTGATACGGGCTCTTCCTTCTTCATGGGAGATCAAGGCCACCACCTTAAAGGAGTTGAACGACAAGGACGAGATGGACATCATTAGTCTCATTGGGAACCTAAAGACCCATGAGATAGAGAAGAAGGCAAGAGAAGAAGCCACTACTTCAAAGAAGAAATCCATAGCCTTCAAGACTTCATCCACCAATGATGACGATGATGAAGACGAAGAAGAAGATGAGGAGCTAACTCTACTTGTGCGGAATGTCAAGAGGTTGTACCGAAAGAACAAGTTCAACTTCCGGAGAAGATTCGAGGGCAAAGAGGAGCGGAAGATCATTTGCTATAATTGCCGCAAACCCGGACATATCATGGAGGATTGTCCGGAGTTCAAGAAGAAGATGACTTCCTCCTTCAAGCCAAAGAAACCGGAGGAGAAGAAAGCCTACAAAGCAACATGGGATTCGGAAAGCGAGTCCGAAGAGGAGGTGGATCAAGCTAATATGTGTTTCATGGCAAACACACCTAAGGTAACCCCTCAATCCCTTGATGATGAAGATGATGAACTAAGTAAGGAAGTTCTAGTCATGCCTTTGTAGAACTTTCTGAAACTTATGATAATAAGAAACTTGAATGCTTAAAATTACAAAAAGAAGTTGCTTTTCTTAAGAATCAACTTGCCATTGTTTCTAAAGAAAAAGATGATGTTTCTTCTAATTTCATTTCCATGCAAAAAGAATTTTGTGCCTACAAGAGTACTTGTAAGGCAAAATCTCCTATTATTGATGAAAAAGAAATTTCTTCTTTTAAATCCAAAATGAATGATTTCGAAAAAGTTTTAAATGATTGTTCTTTCAATACTAAGAAACTTGAGAACATGTTTTCTAAAAAGCACACTTCACATGCTAACACTTCACAAGCTAAAAATTCTCATGCTAACACCTCTCATGCTCATGCTCACAATGCTCATGCTCACAAATCACACACTCACTATGCTTTTAAATATGGTAAAGTGTATAGATGCACATATTGTGGTAAAAATGGACATTTAGCTAAGTTTTGCTATGACCAACTAAATAGAACAAATAATCTTGTTTGGGTTCATGACACTAACCCTAGAGGACCCAAGAAAATGTGGGTACCAAAATCAAGTCTTAAATTGTTTGATGTAGGTACACACCAAAGCTCCAAGACGTAGGGAGCGGTGGTACCTTGATAGTGGTTGTTCAAGACACATGACATGGGACATCAACAACTTCACAACCCTATCAAGGTACATGGAAGGTGGCACCGTCACCTTCGGGGATGACTCCAAAGGAACTATCATCGGTATAGGTAACATTCAAATTGGTGCATCTCCTATTATTGAGAATGTTGTTTTAGTAGATGGTTTAAAACATAATTTGCTTAGCATTAGTCAACTTTGTGATCGTGAACTTAAAGTTGTTTTTGATGATTCCTCATGCAAGATTTTGATGTTAAATCCGATATTTGTATTCTTACCGGTTTTCGTGATAATAATGTTTATATCATTGACATGCTTAATTTAGATTGTTCTACTAAATGCTTGAATGCTTTTGATGAAAATTCTTGGCTTTGGCATAGAAGATTAGGACATGCATCTTTTGACCATATTTCTAGGATTAATTCAAAGGAATTGGTGAAGGGTATACCTTGCTTGGATTTTGAGAAAGACCGCATTTGTAGTGCGTGCCAACTTGGGAAACAAACCAAGTCTTCCTTTAAACCAATCAAGGATATCATGTCAACTAGGCCTTTAGAATTAATTCATATGGATCTTTTTGGACCAACTAAAACTAAGAGTTTAAATGGAAGTAGATTTGCATTTGTTTTGGTTGATGATTTCTCCCGTTTCACTTGGGTTTTCATTTTACAAAATAAAGATCAAACTTTTTCTCATTTTAAAATTTTTGAAAAAGAGTTGAAAAAGAAAAGGGTTTTCCGATTTTGAGAATAAGGAGTGATAGAGGTGGTGAGTTTGTTAACCAACTCTTCATGACTTATTGTGATGAAAAGGGAATTAAGCATGAAATGTCTTGTCCTAGAACTCCACAACAAAATGGAGTTGTAGAAAGGAAAAATAGAACACTTCAAGAGATGGCTAGGACAATGATAAGTGAATATGACCTCCCTCAATATTTATGGGCCGAGGCCGTAAACACCGCATGCTATATATCGAATCGTATTTATTTATGCAAAAATTCTTCAAAAACTTCTTTTGAAATGTATCATTCTAGAAAACCTAATGTTGCATATTTCAAAGTTTTGGATGCAAGTGTTTTGTTTTAAATACTAAGGATAATTTGGGTAAATTTGATGCTAAGGCTTATGAGGCTATCTTTGTTGGATATTCCTCTACTAGCAAAGCATATAGAGTTTTAATTAGATCTTCTCTTACCATAGAAGAATCCATGCATGTTAATTTGAAGAATCTAATGTGATTGTTGAGAATGTTGTAGAGATTGAACCATTAGGTGAAGACATGGAGAGACTATCCTTGAAGGACTCACCCGCTCAAGAAGAAAAGCTAGACCCTATTGGTGAAGTTCAAGAGGATAAGGAGGAAAGCACTCAACGCTTCCTAAAGCTTGGAGATACGCTACAAATCATCCTAAGGAGCTCATCTTGGGTGATGCATCTAAAGGAGTCACAACGCGCTCCAAACTCCATGACCTATGTGGTAACTTTGCTTTCATTTCTCATTTTGAACCCAAAGGCATTCTCGAAGCCGAGACGGACCCATATTGGTTGCTTGCCATGCAAGAGGAACTCAATCAATTTGAGCGCAACCAAGTTTGGGACCTTGTTCCTAAGCCCCACGATAGACCAATAATTGGTACTAAGTGGATCTTTAGAAACAAGATGGATGAGTCCGGAAATGTCATTAGGAATAAAGCTAGGTTAGTGGCCCAAGGTTACACTCAAGTTGAGGGAATTGATTTTGAGGAGACCTTTGCACCCGTAGCACGGCTTGAAGCCATACGGATGACACTAGCTTTTGCATGTTTTAAAAATTTTAAACTTTTTCAAATGGATGTGAAAAGTGCATTTTTGAATGGTTTTATTAATGAAGAAGTTTATGTTCTCAACCTCCCGGTTTTATTGATCATGTTCATCCCGATTTTGTTTTTAAACTTGATAAAGCTTTGTATGGATTGAAACAAGCTCCAAGAGCTTGGTATGAAAGGCTTTCTAGTTTTCTCATTTCAAATGATTTTATTAAAGGCAAAGTAGACACAACTCTCTTTACTAAGCATGTTGAGAATGATATTTTAATTGTGCAAATTTATGTTGATGATATAATTTTTGGATCTACTAATGAGCTTTTATGCAAGGATTTTGAGAAGGTAATGCAACTAGAATTTGAAATGTCTTCCATGGGTGAGCTCAATTTCTTCCTTGGACTCCAAATCAAGCAATTGCAAGACGGAACCTTCATTAACCAAGCCAAGTACGCAAAGGAGCTAGTAAAGAAGTTTGGGCTTGAAGGATCAAAGGCTTGCAACACTCCAATGGCAACTACAACCAAGCTTGATAAGGACGAACAAGGTAAAAATGTTGATATTAAATTATATAGAAGCATGATAGGAAGTCTTTTATATTTGACGACAAGTAGGCCGGATATCATGTTTAGTGTGTGTCTTTGTGCTAGATTTCAATCGTGTCCTAAAGAGTCTCATCTTATTGCGGTAAAACGCATTATTCGTTATATTAAGGGCACTATTTGAATGGGTCTTTGGTATCCGAAAACTATAGATTTTTCAATGACTAGTTATTCGGATGCCGACTATGCGGGGTGTAGAGTAGATAGAAAGAGTACTAGTGGGACATGTCAATTTCTTGGTAATTGTCTTGTTTCATGGTCCTCTAGGAAACAAAATTCCGTAGCTCTCTCAACCGCCGAGGCGGAGTATGTTGCCGCGGGGGCTTGTTGTGCACAAGTCCTTTGGATAAAACATACTCTCCTTGATTTTGATTTGCACTTTGATCATATAAAAATATTTTGTGATAATACTAGTACTATTCACATGACCAAAAATGCAAATCAACATAGTAAGACCAAGCACATTGAGATTAGATATCACTTTCTTAGAGATCATTTTGAGAAAGGTGATATAGATATTGATTATGTTTCCACGGATTTACAACTAGCCGATATTTTCACTAAACCCCTTGATTTTGCTAGATTTTCGTTTATTTGTGGAGAACTTAATGTTTGTATTATTGAATAAACATGTTTTTCATAGCCCTTTTGATGTATGACAAAAGGGGGAGAATAAGTTTACATGGACAAAAATAAGTTCATTTGGTCTTGGTTCCATATGAATTTATATGTTTTGTTTTTATGAATTTTTGTGTTTTAAATAAATTCTTGTGTTTTAGTTGTTTTTGGTATTTTTGGTATCAAGAGCAATTTTTGTGTTTTATATATTGTGTTTTATATATTTGTTTTAATTGGTTTAAATAATTGGTGCATCATTTCAATTATTGGTATCTAGAGCATATTCTTGTGTTTTATGTATAGCATAATTTGAGGGGGAGTTTTCTCCTCCCTACATTTTTGTCAATAGCCTATTTGTTTTGTCATCATCAAAAAGGGGGAGATTGTTGGCCCAAGAGGTTACACTTTCTAATTGTTTTGTGTTTTGATGATGACAAACCAAATTAGTGCTATTTGGTACTAACAAGTTTGCTAAGATGAGTTTCAGGTTTGTACCATGTTTAGAGACCATTCGCTTAGCTATTGCAAGAACTTCTAAGTTCCACAAAGCAAGGAAGGCAAATTGCACATCAAGGAAGGATCATAGAAGAGAAGGCACTAGCAAGGCATTGGATGGCTCAAAGACTTGAAGATAGCACAAGAAGTCTTCATGTAATTTGTTTTTCAGTTTATAGTTTGTTAAAGAATAGTGGATAGGTTTGAAGCTCTATCACACACGTTTTTGCGCACATGCTCATTCCAAAATAATTTCTTATAAATTATACAAAAATATTTTGCATAAGATTTTGCCTACAGATATATATTTATGTTTTATACTAATCCCTGTTCAAAAGTATTTTTGTTAAAATCAAAATCCTCTTTGTTTTCTTTTTAAAATTGACTTTTTGACCTGATCCGGTCGACCGGGGCGGTCGACCGAGTCTGTGTCAGTCTGGTCCGGTCGACCGGACCAGTCGACCGAAGTCCTGGCAGATGCACGTATCCGTGTGCACGTCTGTCGGTCGACCGGGGCGGTCGACCGGACTATTATTTTTTGCTCACAGGTTTTATCGGTCGACCGAGTCGGTCGACCGCTAGACTATAACGGTCAAATTTTTATACTACCGGTCGACCGGCCCGGTCGACCGATCCGACCGTTTGAACAGTAATGGGCAGATTTTTAAGAGCTGTTTATTTTTGTCTTTTGTGTTTAAAAATTCGTTTAAGGATATATTTTGATCTAATTACCTCCTAAACATCAGTAAATATGTTTTATCCCTAAACCCTAGCCCTCTCCTATAAATAGGGGTGTTTGGGGAGAGATTTGTTACAACATTCATTACTAGAAAATTCAAAAGTTTAAGGCTTTCAAAAGAGACTTGTTTCTTGGTTTTTGTGCTGAATTTCTCACTGATTTTCTGAAGGGTTTTTCAAATACTCTCTGATTTAATTCTCTTTTCTCCTTACACACAAGAGCTTCATTCCTACTCAATATTCTCTAAGGACCTTTGTAAGGGAAGAGATATTTGAAAGAGAGAGTTTGTGGTCTTTTGACTACCAAGATAATTACTTGTTCTTGAGATTGTAGGAGTTGGGTACTCCATTGTATTTGAGATCTTTGTGATAGTGGAAGTGGTCGGAATCCTTCTGGGAAGGCGGGGAGTAGAGCTGGGTGCTCGAACCTCGATAACATATCCTTGTGTTTGCGATTGGTTTACATTCTTGCAATTATTACTCTACTTTGCTTGCACTTATTACTTGCTCATCATACTTACTTGCTTGCATTCATCTTGTGATTCTTGATTGTGATTGTTATAGCTTTAATTTTTTAAATTGCCCTTTGATTAGCATTATCACCTATTCACCCCCCCCTAGGTGATTTTCAAAATATTTTGGTAAGTTACTATCCATAAGCATAGTTCTAGCACATTCTTGCAAAGTCCTATTCTTTCTCTCTACAACACCATTTTGAGGAGATGCTCTAGGAAATGCAAAATTATGTGTAATACCATACTTATTACAGAAATTTGAAAAAGATTCATTCTCAAATTCTCCTCCATGATCACTTCGAATAGTGACTATGTTTAGAGACTTTTGATTTTGAATTCTTTTACAAAAACTTACAAATTCATCAAAAGTGTCATTTTTATTTTAAGAAAAATTACCCATGAAAAACGTGAGTAATCATCAACAATGACAAAAACATATCTACTCTTGTTTAATGAAGAAACACGAGTAGGACCAAATAAATCCAAATGCAATAATTCTAAAGGTCTTTTTGTAGAAACCAAATCTTTTGATTTAAAAGATGATTTAACTTGTTTTCCTAATTGACAAGAATCACAAAAATAATCCTTTTTAAAAGCAATTTTTGGAAGACCTTTAACTAAATCAAATTTAGAAATCTTAGAAATAGTTTTCATATTTAAATGACCAAATCTTTTATGCCATAAAAAATAATCATTATTTGAAGCAAGAAGACATAAATTATCATTTGATGACATGCATGTTATTGATAATTCATAAATGTTGTTGTTTCGAAAACCTTTAAATAAAATATCTTTCATATTAGTATCATAAATAAGACAAGCATCTTTTTCAAAAACTATTTTATAACCCTTATCACATAATTGACTGATACTTAATAGATTGTGTTTTAAACCACTTACCAAAAGAACATTTTCAATAAGAGGTTTTGAAATATTACCAACTATGCCGGTACCAATAACTTTTCCTTTGTTATTGTCTCCAAAGATCACTGTACCTCCCTTTTTGATTTGAACGGAAGACAGTAGTTGCATATGTCCGGTCATGTGTTTGGAACACCCACTATCAAGTATCCACTTTTCTTTATAAGGTACCTATAAGATAAAACAATATATATGGTACCCATCATGATAGGGTCCGAAAAAGGTTAGCCTTTAGGAACCCAAATCCAATTGGAATTTGGTTTCCACTTGTTAGTATAAACATAATTCTTAGAATTACACACATCATGTATAAAGGATGCAATATAAACATTTTTATCAACATTATTTAGATTCTTAGGAACCCATATATATTTGCATCTAATTCTTTTTGAAATATCATTTCTTTTTACAAAAGAATTGTATGAATTATGAACATGTGTAGATTTTACAAAATTGGTTTTTGAAAATCCAATACCAACATGAGTAGGTTTATACATGTTATCTTTTGAAAAACCAAGACCAAAATGATTGTTAGACATTTTTTGAGAAGATAATAACATATTTAAATCCTCTTTTCCTTTATTAAATTTATTTACATTTTTCAAAAGATCTTCATACTTAACTTTGAAACTTATCATATCTTTATCTAAAACATTAATTCTAGAATTTAAAGAAAAAGTTTCCTTTTTAAGTAAAGCATTCTCTTTTAAGAAAACTTCATTATCTCTTTTTAAACATGCAATAATTTTTTCAAAATCTTCTTTTTGAGAACTTAAAGATGATGTTTGAGAAACAAGATTTGCATTATCATTAATAAGTTTTTCATTTTCCTTTATTAAAACTTTATTTCTAATCTTTTCAGTTTTGAAATTATTATAAAGTTCATTAAAGGCTTCTAATAAATCATCATAATCTTGTACCTCATCTTCTTGGGCCATGAAGCAAATATTGGCGGTTTCCGTTGCTTCTTCTTCGTCCGAGGAAGATGAGTCGCTATCATCCCATGTTGCTTGAAAGGCATTCTTCTTCTTGTTGAACTTGTTGAACTTGTTGGACTTGTTGAAAGTCTTGAAGTGTCCTTTTGATTTCATCAATGGACAATCCTTCTTCATGTGGCCTGGTTTGTTACACTTAAAACAAGTAGGAGTATCGTTAGTATCTTTATTCTTATTAAACTTACCTTGTTTTAAGAACCTTTTGAACTTTCTTGAAAGCATGGCCATTTCTTCTTCTTCTTCATCCGAATTGTCCGTATCTGAAGTTGCATGGAAGGCAAGAACTTTCTTCTTGGATTGATGTTGTTGTTCGTCCTTCTTTCTTTCTTCTATTTGCACTTCATATGCCATTAGATTACCGATTAGGTTTTCTAATGTCATAGTGGAGAGATCGTTCGCCTCTTCAATTGCGGTTGTCTTCTTCTCCCATTCCGGTGTGAGTGCTCGAAGAATCTTACGGACTCTTTCAACTTGAGTGTAGTCCTTTCCAAGGGATGCAAGAGTATTGGTGATGTCGGTGAATCTTGTAACCATTTCGGATATGGTTTCATTCTCCTTCATCTTGAACAATTCAAATCTGTGTACAAGAACAGAAATTTTAGATTCTTTAACTTTATTCGTACCTTCGTGTGTTACCTCAAGTGTATGCCATATTTGATGTGCAGAGGTTGATGTTGACACACGGTTGAACTCTTCTTTGGTTAAGGCACAAAATAGAGCGTTCATCGCCTTGGCATCAAGATTTGCATTCTTCTTTTGATCTTCATTCCAAACGTCGTAGTTGGTTGTAGGCTTGGTGTACGTCGCTTCTACAATGTTCCAAAGATCGTAGTTGATCGACTGCAAGTAGATCTTCATTCTACACTTCCAATAATTGTAATTGGTTCCGTAAAATAGCGGTGGTCGTTGTGTAGAATGTCCCTCTTTGAATTGGGATGATGTGAACTCCGTTGCCATCCTTGTATGGTTGTTGCCTTGAACCTGCTCTGATACCAAATGTAGGATCTATAATCAAAGCAACACAACACTAGAGGGGGGTGAATAGTGTTTATAAAAAATTAAACAAACTACTTGTAGGAAATTAAAGTAATCACAAGATTAACACAGAAAATACAAACGCAAACACCGGAGATTTATCCTGGTTCGGTCCTTGTGACCTACATCCAGTCCCCAAGCAAAATGCTTGAGATTTTCCCTTTCTTTACTTGTGTACACCCACAACAAATGCCTTGTACACCACTTGACAAACACCCTTTGCCAAATGTGCACAACTTCTCTTCCACCAAGAGAACACGCCTTGTACAACTTTCTTCTACTCCCAAGAAGACGCCTTGTACAAAATCTTCTTTGAAATGAATACAATGATTTCCTATAGCCTTGATACAGAATGTGTAGTGGACAAGGTTCAGTATAAAAAGTTGAACTTCAGAATCCTTCACTAAGGGAAATGGCTTTTGGTGAAGAACTGAAGTTGGAGATTCAGTTTTCAGGTTTCTGAAAATTTTCTTTTGGAAAACTGATGGAATGAATTGGTAATAGGCCTTAGGAATAACTTCCCTATTTATAGATGTAGACTAGGGTCAGTTAGGGTAGTTATGGAACCAATTCAGACATTTTAAATGTTGGAAAACGTTGTCAAATGGATCAGATAAGAGAAACTGTCCAACAGTCAGAAACTGCCTATAGTCGACTAGGATACTGAGTTAGTCGACTAGCCTAGGCAAAACTTCAACTATTAGTCGACTAGGTTTAGAGATTAGTCGACTAGGGATATGTCTGTTGGAAAAATTGGTTTCTGGATAACTGAATATAGTCGACTAGAAATGTCTGTTGGTCGACTATAAACTTTGTTAGTCGACTTAGGAATTTGGTGTAGTCGACTAAGTTATGATTCAGAAAGAAACAGAGAGTTGGATAATTTTTGTATCTAATATTAGTCGACTTAGAAACTGGGTTAGTCGACTAGAGTATCTGTTAGTCGACTAGGTAGGAAAGGCAAGTCGACTAATTTGCATTCAGAGTCCAAACAGAGAGTTAGGATTTTGGTTTTGAAATGGACTAGTCGACTAGAGATTTTTGGCAAGTCGACTAAGTTGGGTTAGTCGACTATATCAATAGGGCAAGTCGACTAGGAAAGGATTTTTGTGTAAGTTATCAAGGCTTTTCATATTTTTCTAAGTTACACAACAACTTTCCAAAATCACCCAAAATCTTCAATAATCTTCATCTGAGGTAGAGCAATCATCATGAGGTAGAAGTGTTTGTCCATCATCAAAATCTTGCAATTTGAGAGGCTTCAACATCTTGAACTTGTTAGGTTCCAACCTAGTCGACTAACTTGCATTCTGAGTCCAAACAGAGAGTTAGGATTTTGGTTTTGGAATGGACTAGTCGACTAGAGGTTTTTGGCAAGTCGACTAAGTTGGGTTAGTCGACTATATCAATAGGGCAAGTCGACTAGGAAAGGATTTTTGTGTAAGTTATCAAGGCTTTTCATATTTTTCTAAGTTACACAACAACTTTCCAAAATCACCCAAAATCTTCAATAATCTTCATCTGAGGTAGAGCAATCATCATGAGGTAGAAGTGTTTCTCCATCATCAAAATCTTACAATTTGAGAGGCTTCAACATCTTGAACTTGTTAGGTTCCAACATTTATGGGAGAAATGCAGAGAGAAGAGAAGTATGAAGATAAGAGAAGCTGGATATTTCTAAATTTGAATCCTCCCCTTATCTCTAAACATGATTTGATGTAGATATTCAGTTATGATCTCCAGCTTATTGGCGTATTGATTGCTAAATATAACTTACCAAATGACAAAATTAGAAATAATGATCAATTTAAGAGTTGTAGCCTTTAATTTCTATTTCTGGATCATCTTGAATCATTAGATTTGAGTTCTGCTAGCGAAAATTATGATTCAAATACTAAAATGTATCCAGCTAGAATTCAAGTCAAAATTGCTTCATCTCATCTAATGATCTTCTCTCTATCCATTTATCCCTTTAGATTGGACTCTGTATTTGACGTTATCCTCGATTGATCTTTACCTTTAACTACTTGATTTACCAAAAATTGAATTTAACCAACTGGATTTGGGATCATCCTCTCTAACCAAATAGATCTAGTTAAATTTGAATTTAACTGATATTTATTTTATTTTATCCTCTTTCTCCCTATGATTATCTTCTGCAAAATCGACATTTAAGACAAGAAATTTAGTAGATTTATTACATGATAAATGTGGATATGTAATAAAGAATAATACAATAAACGTGTGCAATCATAGTCCATCGGGCGGTCGATCGACATGCTGATTAAGCTTTGATTATGCCCTAAATGGCTATGTTTATTCTTGTCTTTTTTTGGCTAATCTCTAATGTCTATTTTGGATTTAAACTCTCCTAGACCTCTATAAATAGTGGTACATTGTTTTAAATCCTAAGAATCCATTTATAACATTTTGAAAATAATTGAGATAAATTTTTGAAGAAAATTTCAAGAAATTTCACTTTGAGCTACAATTCTACATCCAATGCTTTCAAAGCTTTCCTCTCACTCTCAAAATCTTCTAAGCTTCACTACTCACAACTCTGAGCTTCTACTTCACCAAATTGGTTCTAAGAATTTTGTTGCGGGCCATTTTGTCGGTGATCGAGAAGTAGATCACTCATTCATTGCGTTCAAGTTCTAGAGATCTTGGCCTCAACGAGCTTGCGGGCATGTCATTGTTGTAAGGTGTTGCGGCACAAAGTGAAAGGGCTTGCAGTTCTTTGCGGTTCATAAAGGGAACTTGTAGAATAGTGATCTCGCAGGATCAAGTATAGTAGAAATCTTTCATTGCAGTGATAGTGGGGACATAGAACAGTAGCTCAAACCTCAAAGCAAACTCTCATGTTTGCGATTGCCTTCTCTATATTTCTCTATCTCTTCTCCCTCCCCTAATTCACATTGTGCAATTATTTTGAAGTATTATATTTCTCTATATTGCTTGTTTTGATAGATAGCTTTTATTCCACATAATTTGCCATATTTCTTTAACCATTACCTATTCACCCCCTCGGGTAATTTAAGAAAGAAGTCTAACTTACAAAAGCTTGTCGTAGCAAAGAAACCCAATAATATCAGCTCGATTAATGCAAAGGCTTTCAGTCAAGATATGGAGAAAGAAGCTCCGTTCGTGGTCCTCATAACTAAGGAAGTTAACAAGGAGCCCAGTACTCTAGTCGCTCCCAAAGTCACCCTAGTAATTATGGAGTTTGCTGATGTCTTTCTTGATGATCTCCCAGATAAGCTGCCACTGATGCATGATATCTAACACACCATAGATTTAGTTCAAGGAGTTACTTTCCCAACTTGCCATACTATAGGGTAAACCATAGCTAGCATGTTGAACTCAAGAGGCAAGTTAATGAGTATTGAGAAAGGGCTTTATTCAAAAAAGAGTATGAGTCTTTGCGAGTTCCCGCTTTACCGATGCCAAAGAAAATAGATCTTGGCGTGTGTTCATGGATAGGCATACCATTAACAAAATAATGGTTTGAAAGTACACCTAGAGGAGGGTGATAGGTGTAATGCTAATATAATAACAAATAAAGCAAAATTTAAAACGAATGATGCAAACAATCAACTCAAAACAAGAGCAAGAGAAAACAATCGTAAAAACAAGAGAATTGTTTCGAGGTTCAAGCACAAAGCTTTACATCCCAACCTTCACCGTGTGAAGGATTTCACTATCCAGTAAGTATCTTTCTATAAAGGAGCCTCCATAAAGGAACTACAATGGTCTACACAAGACAGGAGTAAACAACTCCAACTCTCAATCCTCTACACAAAACGTAGCACAAAGATAATGTGGTTTATAAGCTCTTGGCGACCAAAAAGATTACAAACAATCTCTTTTACAACTTCTTATAGTATATGATATGAAATATAACTCAAGAATTTGTGAGAGAGAAAATTCAGTTGAAATGAATGAATTTAAGAGCTGAAAGCCTGCATAAATTAGATTGGAGATAAGAGAACCTGAAGCAAGAAAAAAAAATATTTTTTCTTTTGAATAAGCTAGAATTTTTAAGTATTTTCCCAAAATATTATTTTAATAGCCTTATCTAAACCTCTTCCAATGAGCTATATATGTAGACAAGTGGTAAACACTATTAGAAGAGCCTATCAGCACATTATGAGGGAGATTAAGCTCAAAAAGGCAAAAATACCCATTTGGAGAATAAGTTAAAAATTTCAGATTTTGAAACTAGCCGTTACTGTAGCAGTGCCAGGACATCTGTCGACCGGCCAGTCGAGCGGTAGCTTAATACTATGAACTAGCCATTGACATCAGTTGACAGCCTGGTCGGCCAATCCTAACATAGACTTGTAAGTCACCTAGAGGGGATGAATAGGTGACAAGCTAATCAAATGCAAAACTAATGCGGAATTAAAACTAATTGTGTAACTTAAAACTATTATGCAAACACACAAAGTATAACCAAGAGTGTAGCCGAATTCCAAGTGAAGTGCTATGGACTATCTCCTCAAGATTCCTATAGATTAAGAGTTGAGGTGCCACTATGGCTCTCTTGGTTGAATACAAGTGTAAGCAAACAAACAACCCAAGTATATATATATATATATCAATTTAGCACAAATATATCAAGCATATAAAGAGATGAACAATATAAGCATTCAAGATATATAAATACAAGTGAGAGAGAGAGAGCAATCGCAAATACGGGAGAAATGTTTCAAGGTTTGAGCACACTTGCTCTACGTCTCCGCTTTAAACACTATGAAGGATTTCTACTAGAATCGATTCCACAAGATTACTCGGTGCCCCAACACCAACAACGAGCCCCCTCAGGAACTCTTGGACATGCAAGTCTTGTTGGCCCAAAAGGTTAAGGTTATACTCTCCATTTGTTTAAGTTTTGATGATAACAAAACACATAGAAGCTATATGGTACTAATAACTTGTTTAGAATGAGTTTCAGGTTAGTACCATTCATGATGGCCTTTCTTAGCTATTGCAAGGTTTGCAAGGTTTATGATGCTAAAAAGGCAAATGGCGCAAGAGGAAGTTTTCATAGAAGAGAAGGCTCTAGCTTGACTTCATTATGGCACAGAGACTTCATTTCTTTTATTTTATACTTTTAGTTTGTTAAAGAATAGTGAATAGGTTTGAAGCTCAAAATTCCCCACACACACAAATTTTTGTGCACATGATTTTTCTAAAAGAAATTTCTCCTACAAGCAAAATTTTTCTTAATATATTACTTACAAACTCCATTTTGTATATTATACCAAGTCTTGATCAAAACTATTTTGAAAACTATCAAGATCTTCAAATCATTTTTCAAAATAGTTGTTTTTGGCATGTTGCGGTCGACCGGGCGGTCGACCGGCTCTATTTCAGGTCAGAACGGTCGACCGATCGGTCGACCGGGCATCTGACCGTTTGGGTGCGTGCATGTGTGCACGTTTCCCAGTCAACCAGACCCAATTTCAGTCGACTGAAAGTCCTCTAGTCTCTGTTTGTTTCAGTCGACCGGGCGGTCGACCGTGGGCTGGCAACGGCTAAATTTTTTGAAAACCTAGTCGACGGCCGGTCGACCGAGAGCTAGATTTCAGCCTTAACAGCTAGTTGATTTAACACATTTTCAAACATGCGTTTTCTCTATAAACGAATTTAGAGGATGGTTTTTGGTAAAAATTTCCTAATTATTTATTATAATAGTTTACTCTTTAATCCCTACCTTAAATCTATAAATAGGGATGATTAGAGTTGAGGTGATTACAATAATCAATTGCAAAAATATTCAAGTTTAAAGCTTTCAAAAGAAGTTTTTGTTCTCTGTTTTTGTGCTCAAAATTCTCTCTCTTTACTAAAGTTTTTGGTTCTAAACTCTCTTCTATTTCATTTTCTTTTTCACTTACAAAACTTGAGCTTCAATCCTATACATTATTCTCTAGGGTTTTTGTCAGGGAAAAGGTTTTCAAAAGAGGGTTTGTGGTCTTTTGATCACCAAGAGATTCTTGTATTTTTGGCTCCACTACCTCTGGACTAGAGGAGTGTGATTGAGGAGTTGGGTACTCTGGTGTGGTTGTAACTCTTTGTGAAAGTTATAGTGGTTGGAAAATCCTTCTGGGTGAAGGCGGGGACGTAGAGCTGGGTGCTCGAACCTCGAAACAAATCTTTGTCTTTACGATTGGTTTACTTGCTTCATTTACTTGCTTTATATTCATTGCTATATTTACTTGCTTCATAAACATTGCTTTATTATCGATCAATACTCACACAGTAAGGTTGCATTGCGCACCTCAAACTTTTATTTAGAGAAATCACGAGAAAGGAGTTCAGAGCCCTTCACAGGATATTCGGCTTCTAGTCTTGTTTTGGGTGATCGTTGCATCATAACTTTTAAAATTTGTGCATTGATTAGCATTATCACCTATTCACCCCCTCTAGGTGATTTCAATTGGTATCAGAGCTAGGACTCTAGTTTTTGGCTTCACATCCTTAGAGAGATCCTAAAATTTGCTAATCACTATTTGCATATTTTCATTCATACACTAGTAAAGATGACGGGTAACATTAAGACCCCTCCCAAATTTGATGGACTCAACTTTCCCATATGAAAAGTTAGGATGACTATTTTTCTACAATCTCTAGGTAGTCTAATTGCTAAGTCCTTGACCAACCCTATAGTAGACCCGAAAGTGAGGAGGACACTTGGTCCGAACTCACCTTCAAGGAATTTGATGCTAACTCTAAGGCCCAAAATGCCCTACTTTTAACTTTGAATGAGGATGATCTAACACGGGTTATCCATTGCAAATTCGCCTATGAGATTTGGCAACACTTATTGGTCACTCATGAGGGGACATCACAAGTCAAGAACGCTAAGATAGATCTCTTGTGTTCCCAATATGAAAGTTTTAAAATGCTAGAAGAAGAATCTATTGATGATATGATTACCAAGTTTACTAAGATTACCAATACTCTTTCTTCTCTAGGTGTTGATATAAGCAACGACCAAAAGGTGTGCAAAGTGATTCGTGCTCTTCCTTCGTCATGGGAGATCAAATATACCATCTTAAAGGAGTTGAATGACAAAGATGAGATGGAGCTCATAAGTCTTATTGGAAACCTTAAGACTCATGAGATGGAGAAGAAAGCTAGAGAAGAAGCGGTACCTCAAAAAAAAAAGCCATAGTTTTCAAGTCTTCCTCTACCAACTACGACGATGAAGAAGATGAAGAAGAAGATGAAGAGCTATCTCTCCTTGTGAGAAATGTAAAGAGGATGTACCGCAAAAATAAACTCAACTATAGAAAGCGATGGAAAGGGAAGGAGGTGAAAAGGATCATATGCTATAACTATAGGAAACCCGGACACATCATGGCCGATTGTCTCGATTTCAAGAAAAAGATGACCTCCTCCTTGAAGCAAAAGAGGCCGGTTGAAAAGAAGGTATACAAAGCAACTTGGGATTCGGAAGGTGAATCCGAAGATGAAGTCGACAGGGCAAATATGTGTTTCATGGCAAACACACCCAAGGTAACCACTTAACAACTTGATGATGAAAATGAAATAAGTAGAGAAATGTTAGAACATGCTTTTGTTGAACTTTCTGAAAGTTTTGATGTTAAAAAGGTAGAATGTTATAAATTGAAAAAGGAAACTGAGATGCTTGAAAACCAACTTGCAATTTCTTCAAAAGAAAAGGATGAACTTTCTTCTAATCTTATTTCAACAAAAAGAGTGTTTGTTGCTTATAGAGTTGCTTGTAAAGCTAAATTTTTAAAATTGATGAAAATGAATTATCCTTGTTAGAAACTAAAATCAATGATTTTGAAAATGTTTTAAAAGAATGTGCTTTTAATACTACTAAATTAGAAGAAATATTTTCTAAGAAGCATATGCACACTCCACATGCTAAGAATGATAAAACAACTCATGCTAAAAATTCTCATGCTCATCATACCAACACATCACATGCCACTTATGTTAAAACTACTCATGCTCACAATTCACATGTTTGTAAGCCACACACTCATTATGCATTTAAATATGGAAGAATTTATAGATGTACTTATTGTGGCCGGAATGGCCATTTAGCTAAATTTTGCTATGATCATATAAATAGGACAAATAATCTTGTGTGGGTTCGTGACACTAACTCTTTAGGACCCAAGAAAGTATGGGTACCAAAATCAAGTCCTAAATTATTTGATGTAGGTACACACCAAGGCTCCAAGACGTAAGGAGCGGTGGTACCTTGATAGTAGTTGTTCAAGGCATATGACATGGGATATCAACAACTTCACAACCCTATCAAGGTACGTTGAAGGTAGCACCGTCACCTTCAGAGATGACTCCAAGGGCATCATCATCGGTATAGGTAACATTAAAATTGGTGCATCTCCTTTAATAGAAATTATTTTTCTTGTTGATGGTCTTAAACATAACCTGCTTAGTATAAGTCAATTATGTGATCGTGGTCTCAAAGTTGTGTTTGATGAATCTTCTTGCAAAATTTTTTATTGTAAAACCAATGACTGTATTCTCACCAGATTTCGTGAAAATAATGTCGATATTATTGATATACTTAATTTGGTTTGTTCTACTAAATGTTTGAATGCTTTTGATGAGATTTCATGGTTTTGGCATCGAAGATTAGGACATGCATCTTTTGATCACCTTGCTAGAATTAATTCTAAGGAATTGGTGAAGGGTATTCCTTGCTTGAAGTTTGAAAAAGACCGCATTTGTGGTGCGTGCCAACTTGGGAAACAAACCAAGTCTTCTTTCAAACCAATCAAGGATATCACCTCAACTAGGCCATTAGAATTGATTTACATGGATCTTTTTGGACCAACTAAAACTAAAAGCTTAAATTGAAGTAGATATGCTTTTGTTTTAGTTGATGATTTTTCTCGTTTCACTTGGGTTTTCTTTTTGGAACACAAAGATCAAACATTTTTGCATTTTAAGATTTTTCGAAAAAGAGTTGAAAAAGAAAAAGGATTTTCAATTTTAAAAATAAGAAGTGATAGAGGTGGTTAGTTTGTTAACCAACTCTTCATGACTTATTGTGATGAAAAGGGAATTAAGCATGAAATGTCAAGTCCTAGAACACCACAACAAAATGGAGTAGTAGAAAGGAAGAATAGAACTCTTCAAGAAATGGCTAGGACTATGATTGTGAATATGGGCTCCCTCAATATTTATGGGCCGAGGCCGTAAACAACGCATGCTACATATCAAACCGTATTTATTTGTGTAAAAATACTTTCAAAACTTCTTTTGCAATTTATCATTTAAGAAAACCAAATGTTTCATACTTTAAAGTTTTTGGATGCAAGTGTTTTGTTTTGAATACTAAAGATAATTTGAGTAAATTTGATGCTAAGGCTTATGAAGCAATATTTGTTGGATATTCTAGTACTAGCAAAGCTTATAGAGTATTCAATAAATCTTCTCATACTATTGAAAAATCTAATACTATTGTTGAGAATGTTGTAGAGATTGACTCATTAAGTGAGGACATGGAGAAAATATCCTTGAAGGCCTCGCCCATTCAAGAAGAAAAGCAAGAACCCATTGGTGAAGTTCAAAAGGATGAAGTGAAAAACTCTCAACCACTTCCTAAAGATTGGAGATACGCTACAAATCATCCCAAAGATCTCATCATTGGTGATGTATCAACGGGGGTAACAACTCGCTCCAAACTCCATGAATTGTGTGGTAATTTTGCATTCATTTCCCATTTGAACCCAAAAACATCCTCGAAGCCGAGGGTGACTCATATTGATTGCTAGCTATGCAGGAAGAGCTCAATCAATTTGAGCGCAACCAAGTTTGGCACCTTGTTCCTAAACCCCACGATAGACCAATAATTGGTACTAAGTGGATTTTTAGGAATAAGATGGATGTGTCAGGAAATGTTATTTGGAATAAGGCTAGGTTAGTAGCCCAAGGTTACACTCAAGTTGAAGGAATCGACTTTGAGGAGACCTTTGCACCAGTAGCACGGCTTGAAGCCATACGGATCAGACTAGCTTATGCATCTTTTAAAAATTTTAAACTTTCTCAAATTGATGTAAAAAGTGCATTTTTAAATGGTTTTATTGATGAGGAAGTTTATATTGAACAACCTCCCGGTTTTGTAAATCATGTTCATCCAAATTTTGTTCTTAAACTTGATAAAGCATTGTATGGTTTAAAACAAGCTCCTAGAGCTTGGTATGAAAGGCTTTCTAGTTTTCTTCTTTCAAATGATTTTGTTAAAAGCAAAGTAGACACAATATTATTTACTAAACATGTTGATAGTGACATTCTTATAGTGCAAATATATGTTGATGATATAATTTTTGGTTCTACTAATGAGTTTCTTTGCAAGGAGTTTGAACAGTGTATGCAACGTGAATTTGAGATGTCATTAATGGGTGAATTAAATTATTTTCTTCTACTCAAAATCAAGCAAATGCGTGATGAGATATTCATATGTCAAGCCAAGTACTCCAAGGAACTCATCAAGAAATTTGGGCTTGAAGACTCAAAAGTTTGCAACACTCCCATGGCAACTACCACCAAGCTTGATAAGGATGACCAAGTTAAGTGTGTTGATATAAAATTGTGTAGAAGCATGATTGGTAGTTTGTTGTATTTAACGGCTAGTAGGCCGGATATCATGTTTAGTGTGTGTCTTTGTGCTAGGTTCCAATTGTGTCCTAAAGAATCTCATTTAATTGCGGTAAAACGCATCATTCGTTATATTAAGGGCACTATTGGAATGGGTCTATGGTATCCGAAAACTGGAAATTTCTCAATGACGAGTTTTTCAGATGCCGGCTATGTGGGTTATAGAATGGATAGTGTTGGCCCAAAGGCCATTAGCCCGACGTTTTGATGATAACAAACCATATATAGTTATGTTTTAACAATTTTGTCTAAATTAGTTTCAGGTAAAAATCATAGTTTGGTTGATGGCTCCAACACAAGACTCACACTTTTGGAAGCCGTAAAGATTTGGATCCCAGAGCCAAGCACATAGGAGAGCTCCAGGATCAAACAAGATTGAAGACTTCAAGATTTGTATTTTTCATTTTTAGTTAAGATTTTTAGTTCATTTTGTCAAAACCTAGATGATAGAGCTAGATTATTTTGGGATTGTCACACACACACTTTTCATATTGCTTCATGCTTACAAACCAATTTTCCATTACAAAATTTCTAACCAAGTTTTGGAAAATCAAAGTTTGGAAAAATCATTTTTGGAAAAACACGTTTTTGGAAAAACAGTTTTTGTTTGGAAAAAGGATTTTTGTCAAAATATAGTTCAAGTCTTTTTGGTGTTGATCTATGATCACACCCTGATTATTACTAGTCCTAATACTCTATTTTGTAGTCTCCTATCCAAAGAATTTTTACCAAAATTTACCATCTTCAAATAGCCTTTGGGAAAAACAGTTTTGGCCAAGTCCAGTCGACCGGACGGTCGACCGACATGCACCACTGTGCATGTGTGCACATCGGTCAACCGACTAGTCGACCGGGAGCACTTACAGTGCTCTCTGTTTTTCCCGGTCGACCGGACCGGTCGACCGACAGAGAGACCTGCTCTCTAGTTGGGACTTCAGTCGACTGCCTCGATCGACCGGCTTCTCAACGGTCAGAAATCCGACCGTTGACGGTCGACCGACAGCAATCAGATTTTCTGACAGACTCCAACATCCATATTTTTTTGACTCAATTTTTGTTGGGTTTCTCCCCAACGACTCTTTTGACCCTTGTAAGTCATTTTTCATCCCCTATAAATAGTGGGAGTGTTCTATAACTAAGGCAATCAAGTTTTACAAGATTTACAAGTTAAAATCCAAGTTTTCAAAAGTTTAGCTTTTAGCAAAAAGATTTTCTATTGAGCCAAAATTCCAAACTCTTTAGCTTGAAGCATTCCTCTACTTCTCTCTAGTTTTTGTGCACTACACAATCCCAAAGATATCATCTCCTCATCTTGGTTGTAGGGTTGTGCAAGTGAGCATCTTTTGTTTGTGATCAAGTGTTTGATCATCGTTCTACATTGTGAGAAGTTGTAGAGGCATCGGCCTCGAGCGAGCGAGTGTGCTCCAAAGTTGGTGTTGCGGCACCGCAAGAGATAGGACAAGTGTGTCCTTGTATTGACGATTCGGTGGGATCACCAATAGTGGAAATCTTTCATCGTGTTCAGGACAGGAACGTAGAGCATGGCTCGAACCTCGGAAAAATATCTTCGTGTTTGCGATTATCTACTTTTCTCTAAATTCTACCTCTCCTTTACTTGCTTTATTACTTGTCTAATTTCTTGCAAGTCTTTGATTGTTTCTTATTGTTTAAATAGTTTTTAAATCCGTATTATTTGTCACTTAGTATAACCATCACCTATTCACCCTCTCTCTAGGTAATTTCAATTGGTATCAGAGCCTAACCCTAACATTTTGCTTAACCACCTTAGGGAGATCCTCATATTTGGCTATATCTATTTGTTGCATTTTATTTGTTGTGCATCTTATACTTATATTCATGGCATCTCTTGATTTTTCTAGCATCAAGTCTGCACCTAAGTTTGATGGCTTGAACTTCCCCATTTGGAAGGTCAAGATGAACCTTTTCCTTAAATCCCTAAGAGTTAGAGTTGCTAGGGCCATCACCAAAGAATTTATTGAACCCCTCACTGATGAGAGATCATGGTCCGAAGATACCACTAAGGACTATGAGGCCAATGCTAGAGCCCAATATGCACTAACCCAAGCTTTAAATGAAGATGATCTTTCATGCATCATTAACTGTAAATCGGCATTTGAAGTTTAGAATGTTCTCATTGTGACTCATGAGGGAACGTCTCAAGTCAAGAGATCCAAAATTGACTTGCTTCGTTCTCAATATGAGAATTTTTTTATGCTTGAAAATGAATGCATTGATGATATGCTCACCCGTTTCACCAAAATCACTAATGCTTTATCTTCTTTAGGTGACACCATTGATAATGACCAAAAGATCCGGAAGTCATTAGAGCTCTTCCCAAATCTTGGGAAGTCAAGGTAACCACCCTCAAGGAACTCAATGATAGGGAGGAGATGGACTTCTCCGGCTTCATCGGCAATCTCAAAACCCATGAGATGGAGATGAAGGTTAAAGAAGAAAGGGAGGCACAAAAGAAGAAAGCACTTGTTTTCAAAGCCTTTCCATCCACCCATGATGAGGAAGATTCATCGGAGGACTACGATGAAGACTTTGCCATGCTCATAAGGAAGGCGGGCAAAATGTTCTACAAGAAGGGTAGACAAAGCAACTTCCGAAGAGCGAAACCTCAAGGAAGATTTGAAAGAAAGAGAGAGGAACCGGGTCCTTGTTATCATTGCAAGAAGACGGGACACCTTATAGCCGAGTGCCCCTCTCTACAAGCTACTACCTCCAAGAATGGGCCAAAGAAGAAGAAGGCAATGGTGGCCACATGGGATGACACGGAGTCGGAATCCGAAGAGGAGATCGACGCCGCACACATGTGCTTCATGGCACAAGGTGAGGATACTACCAAGGTACATCTAGAAAACTCTATAGATGATGATGATTTAACCATGGATGAGCTTCCACATTTTTTTGAAGAGCTACAAAGTAGATATGAAATTTTACAAGCTTAAAATAAGAAATTGAAAAAGAAAAATGATTCTTTGAAGAATATAAATTTGAACATGTTTTGCAAGAGAAAAATGTTTTAGAAAATTCTTTTGAAAAGATGAAAAAGGATTTTGAAAATTATAAAATAGCTTGTAAAGGAAAAAGTCCTATTTCTACTTGCAACAAAAATGAATTTTTAGAGATCCAAAAACGTGTTGAAGTTTTGGACTTAACCTTAACGAAGTATGCTTTTGATATATCTAAACTTGCATCTAGATTTCCCAAAGGATTATCCCAAGGGAAACACACTCATCATTCTCATATTCAAAAGCACACAAGCATGCACACACACACACAATCATGCATTTATGTATGGTAGTGGCCATTTAGAAAATTTTTGTTATGCTAAGCTAAACATATTAAATAAAAACATTTGGGTTCGACAAGATACCAACCCTATAGGACCCAAAAAGATTTGGGTATCAAAAGACACACCGAAAATAATTGATGCAGGTGGGTCGTCCTCCTCCAAGACTTAGGGGGAGATGGTGCCCGGGTGGTGGATGCATAAATGCTCAACGAACACATCGTCGCTTGCATCACTATCATGGAGGCACCTATTTTCTGAGAATGCCCTTGGTTTGGTAATTTCTCCACATAAAGATTTTATTTTTCATATATAGGATTGCTAGTTTACTTTTGTGTTATTATGATACATGTGAACTTGCATTTCCATTTTGTTTGTATCTTTGCCATGTATATAATCATGTTTCCATGCCATATGATTTTTGTCCACATGTCTTGATTTTGTTAAAATGTTTTATATGAATTTTGTCAAAACTAAAATTTATTTTAAGCAAATAATTAGAGATGGCAATTGCGCGCCTCAACTCTTATCTAGAGGAATGACGAGGAGAAGTTCAGAACCCTTAACAGGGTATTCAGCTTCAACATCTCTTATTTATTGATTTATTAATAAATAAGAATAAATATTTAATAACAAATAAAATAAATATTTTTTTTATGTTTTTCATGCTAAGAATGTTATAAAGTATTTTAACATCCTTTTGAAAGATATACATGTTTGTTGTATTAAAGAAAACAAAAAAATTATTACAAATTTTTTTTAAAACTGGCTTGCTCTGTGATTTTTGGGCAAGACCGGTCGACCTATCTGGCCTGGCATAGGGACGGTCGACCGGAGCGGCCGACCGTTCTGGCCTGAAATAAAATTTTTTAATTTATACCCGTAGCCGGTCGACCGGGCGGTCGACCGACTGAAAGAGACTTGGTCTCTGTTTCCGCCGGTCGACCGGCCTGGTCGACCGGGCGACGGGTACCCAGTTTTTCAACCCGACATTTATAAAGCCCTCAACTCCTTTTCTCACCCATTCATCCGCCTCCTCCCCTTCTATCTCTTCTCTTCCAAAACCCTAACTCCCTCCAACCTTTCTCCCACTCTCTTAAACCCAAATCTCTTCTCAAAAACCCTAAAATTTGTAGTCTCAGGCCTGGATCTTCATTTTCTCAAGGAATTTTTCGGTTCTTCTCCATAATTTCAAGGTAAAAATTTCCTTTCTAGATCTTGCAATTTCCCTTGCTTTATTTTCACTTCCTTTTCTTAGATCTAGCCTTAAATCTGGTTCATCACCTCACCATGTCGAAGAGAACACGTTCTGAGAAAGGTAAAACTGCTCAATCCTCTTCACACTCATCCCTCTTTGTTTCTTCCCAAGCTTCCTATAGACACATTATTCTTTCTACTAGGCCTGTTAGCTCTGGGTGATGTGCGGTTATAAATGATTTTGAACACCTTAATTTAGCCCCCATTTTAAGAGCTAATTCTCTTGAAAATTTTCTTTCAATTAGGGAGCCAGTTTATCCATCTCTTGTTCAATATTTCTACTCTAATCTTTCATTTGAGTCTAATCAAATTAGATCTAGAGTTATGGGGAAAGACATAGACAGCTCTCTCCAAGAATTTGCTCATCATCTTCATCTCTCCTGTGAGGGTGAAGACGTTTACAACCTAGATCTTCATGATTTCATTTTTTCGGACGGTGAGTCTGCCCTCACTGCTTCCACGTTGCTCCACGGTGATGACAATCCTGGCTTGGTTAGGAATGAGGAAGTTAAACGATACACTCTTATTGCTCAAGTCCTAGCCAAAATAGTTTTCTATAACCTCCTGCCAAAATCGGGAGATTATAGTCACGCTAGGGGATCTACTCTACTGCTCATCTATTGCCTTTAGCGAGGCATTAGAGTCAATATCCCCAAGCTCATCATCAGCGTTATGACCTCGGACCATCTCCTTGTCCCCACTCGACATTTGCCTTTTGGGATGGTCATCACTTATCTGCTAAAGCAACTCAATTTCAATCTCTCTGCTGAACGGTCTGTAGAACCGTCAGTTGATCTGAACAGCACCCTTCTCAAGAGGATACGTCCTAGGGAGCATCCTCCTGCTCCTCAGCCGCCTCCTTTCCATCCTGCTGTTCCTATGCCTGGATCCTCTTCTGGCTCGTCTGCTCCTCCCGATCCCTATGCTGCTTTATCCTCTCAGATTCGGGAGCAGATCTCTGCTGAGATGACTACACATCGTTAGCAGATTTTCGCGAAGATGTCCGTGCAATATCAGAATTTGAAGAACGACATGGGGTACATCTGTGATTCCATCCGCTACTTGAAGTCGTATCTCGGTGGCATTTACCTGCAGCATGAGTGGTCTGTTCCAGTTCCAACTGCTCATGCTCGGCCTCTTCCTACCACCGGCCTTCCATTTCCAGTCAGGACTCCTGCTTCTCCACCAGAGCCCGCAGCTGCCCAGGATTCAGATTATGAGGACGAGTGACCCCATTTGTTGATGCCAAAAAGGGGGAGAGTTATTTGGAGTTATCTGGCCTATTTTGCTTTATGCTTTTATTTTGGGTTGTAGTTGTTCTTTCATGTATTTTGTTTTGCACATGTGACATGTGTGGACATGTATTATGCTATGTTTTATGTTATGTATGAACATGTGTTTTTATTATGGCAGTTATGTTTCTCCTTTTATTTGTGGCATATGTGATGTGATTGGTTGTGCTTATTATGTTTTATGCTTTTATTCCCTCACTCACTTATTTTGGAGGATGGAAGAATTATTGGTTGGATGGAGGTAACCATGTATGCATACACCTATAATTCTGTATTTTTAGTATGCATGGATGGTTGGCATGTGTATCATTTCTATATCCTATATGCCTAGATTATGCATGTGTATCTCTTTTCATGATTCCTTTTATATATGCATGTGTTAAGGGGGAGCTTCACTTGAAGTCTCCACCCAAAATATTTGTGATAACTCTATATGTTTTGTCATCATCAAAAAGGGGGAGATTGTTGTTGGCCCAAAGGCCTTCCACTCTAGTTTTGATGATGATTAACTCATAGAGTTATGTGTACTAATTATCTCGTGATGTTTTAGTTTCAGATAATTAGCCAAGATATTAGTAGGTGATTAGCTTCAACAAGATGATTTGGAAGCTTTCACATGGTGATTCAAGAGCCCGAGCATAAAGATGATATCTAGCACTCATTGGAGTCTAGCTCGGTGAAATCACGGAGTTTTGATTCGAGTCAACTTGGAGATTGCGCTCTACAAGAAGACATCGGTACCTTAGTTTAGATTTGTGTTTAGATCCATTTGTAAAGATTAGAATAGTATGATAAGCTCAAGTTTGTTGGCCCAAAGGCCTTCCACCCTAGTTTTGATGATGATTAACTCATGTAGTTATGTTTACTAATAATCTTGTATTGTTTAAGTTTCAGATCATTAACCAAGATATTAGTTGGTGATTAGCTTCAACAAGGTGTTTGGAAGCTTATCATGGTGATTCCGGTGCCAAAGCTTAAAGATCATACCTTTGCACTCGGTGGATCGCGTTTGGGAGCAAGTCTACTTCAAGATGGAAGATCGTCAAGAGACTTAGGTATCCTAGTTTAGTTTAGTGTGTTTTAGATCCATTTGTAAAGCTTAGTAAAGTTGATATGCTCAAGTACACATACACACGTTTTTATGTTTTGGATTTGGTTTTCATGAATAGTAAATCAAAACAAGTTTACTTTATTTCTATGTATATTAGATATGTTCTAGATATACATACATGGTTTAAACGTGCTAAACAAACTTATTTTGATATCCCTAGTCATGTGTTGAAAAACCAAGTTTGATAAAAATACAAGAGTTTGTTTTTGATAAAAATGAGAAGAAACAAAAATGATTTCATATGCTTGATATTTGAGTAGAAATGATTATCACATATTTATATATCAATGCAATATGGTAAAAATATTTTTGGGAATTTTTACAAGTGTTAAAAGATTTTTTTAACAAAATATTTTTTCCCAGATTTTCAGACCTGGTGCTGGCTGTCAGGCCAGTTCGGTCGACTGGGCGGTCGACCGAATCAAGGTCCGGTCGACCGTGCAGTCGACCGACGTGCACAGACTTGTGCACGTCTGCAGCACAGTGGTCCGGTCGACCGGACGGTCGACCGCTGCAGAGAGCTCTGCTCTCTGTTTGTTTCGGTCGACCGGGCGGTCGACCGGAGGCTCCAACGGGTCATAATATGACCGTTGGACGGTCGACCGGCCGGTCGACCGTAAGGCCAGTCAGGCTGACACGTCAGCCTAACAGCTAGTTTTTCCTAGGGGCTATATATACCCCATTTCTCCATTGTTTTGGCTAAGATTTTTAGAGCTAAAAATTCCAGACTTTCTCTAGTGTTTAAAAGAGTTTTTAAAAGAGTTTTTAAGCCAAAAAGATTTCATCTTATTTGTTTTTGGGTTTTTGGAAAATCAAAGAAAGTTAGGGTTTTGGGAGATTGTTTTGTTTTTCATTTTCTATCTTTTACAAGTGATTTCCCAAGTAGTTTTTCTTTGTTGCTGGTTTCCAAAAACACCTTGATTCCACACTTGAGCTATCACCTATCCTAATCTATTAGGATCTTGTTTTTTGTGGAAAAAGAAAAGAAAAAAGAAAGAAAGATTGTGTTTGTGGTCTTTGTAACCACTTATTGTAAACCCTCCATGCTTTTGTGAATACCTCTTCGGTAGAGGTGATCGGAGTGGTATTGGTTTGGATCCCTCTTTGGTGGAGGTGATTGTGTTTGTT
The DNA here is from genome assembly GCA_038442645.1 of Agave tequilana. Lineage (NCBI taxonomy): Eukaryota > Viridiplantae > Streptophyta > Magnoliopsida > Asparagales > Asparagaceae > Agave > Agave tequilana. The sequence goes on along the minus strand of JAVJIF010034060.1, from coordinate 110,810 downwards.
GTGAGCCTCTTCGGTAGAGGTTGTTGTTGTTATTGTTTGTTGTTGGCTACGGGCCGTATCCCTCTTCGGTAGAGGTGGATTGTGGTTGTATAGCCTCGGTGGCTTTGTAAGGTTGAGAGAGGAGTTCGGTACTCCTATAGTGGATTGGAAATCCTACACGGTGGTGTAGGCGGGGATGTAGAGTTGGGTACTCGAACCTCGAAACAAATCTTTGTGTTAGCGTTTGATCCAATTTCTCTCAACTCTACTCTCTTTACTTTGTGCAAGCATCATTTCATTCAAGCATCATTCTTTCATTGCATACATATCTTATACATTGCTTGTGTTGCCTTGCATCTTTTATATTGCAATTCATTCTTATATGCTTGGCTTGATTGTGTGTATTTCATATTGTTTGGATTGCTTGTGTGTGTGTGCCTAACTTATACTCATCCAACAAGAGCTTCACATAGCACCTCAACCCATTTCAAGGGGAATCAAGGGGAGTTAGTCCAGAGCCTCGCAAGGGGAATTCGCTACACTTGTTGTATTGTATTAGTTTGTGCATAATTTGCATTAGCTTATGTCATTAGCGCACTTAGTTTTTCATTTAGTTTTAGATTAGCACTAACACCTATTCACCCCCCCTCTAGGTGTCTTTTTCAATTGGTATAGAGCTAGTGCTCCTGATACTTAGGCTTAACATCCTAGGAGTGAGATCCATTTGCTTGCTAATCTATTTGTTTGCATTTGCTTGTTTGCACACATATAGTTTACCATGGCCTTCATGACCCCACCTATATATGACCCTTCCAACATTCATGTTTGGAAGATTAGGATGACCGTTTATTTGCAAACCCTAGGTCATAAAGTTTATCTTGCTATTACAAAGGAATCCTTCCTTAGTGATCACAATCATATAGGGGCCAATGCACAAGCCCTAGAGGCTATTAGAAGCACTTTACCTAAAGATTATCTTATGCGTGTTTCTAATATTGATTTCGCTTTTGCAGTGTGGAATCTATTGTCAACAACAACCACCACCTCCGAGCTTCAAGTGCAAATCCAAAAGGAAGAGGAATCTAGTGGAGAATCCGAATCACAATGCTTCATGGTCCAAGGAATAACTCCCTTGAGGTACAATCGGAAACCCACCTAGATAGTAATGATTGTGCTAGTTCTTCAAATGATTTTGTTGATCCCCATGCTTTAAATGAAGAACTATCTATTGTTTGTGAAAAATTGATAGAAAAATATAAAATTTTGAAAAAGGAAAGTCTAGGCCTTGAAAAAGAAAATAAGAGTTTGCATGCTAGACTTAACAATATTTTGCAAGAGAAGGTTGAGCTCTATAATGAAAGGGATTCATTGAGATCTCAATTAGAACTTGCACTTAAAGAAAATGAGTTTTTGAAAAACAATAATGATTGTGAAAATATCTTGAAGAAAAATGATGTTTTATCTTCAAAAATTGATTTTGTTGTAAAAGAAAATAATTCTTTGAAAATAAAAATTGATTCTATTTCAAAGGATTTAGAAATTTGTTTAAAGAAAAATGAAGTTTTGCAAAATAAAATTGATGCACATGTTTGCCATGCTAGTGTAGCTTCTTCATCTAGTCTACTTAATGTATGTACCTCTTCTTCTAAAATCAATGATGATATTTGTACGTTAAAGAAGAGAGTAGATTGTTTGGGCTCCACTATGAGCCAATGTGCCATGAACCATACACGCTTGGAAACCTTGGTTCGAAAGAAGCAAGTTCCATCTTTTCATGCACACCCTCCACGGCATACACATGCTCCTCACGGACACCATCACACGTATGCTCATGTGTACACATGTACACATTGTGGCCGAAAATGCCATCTTGCTACATTTTGTTATGATAGATTAAATGTTTCAAATTTAGCAAAGAAATTTGTTTGGGTTAGGGAAGGGACTAACCCCCATGGACCCAACAAGATGTGGGTACCAAAGACCACCCCTCCTATTGTTTTTGATGTAGGTGTGGGCTCTCACATGACGTGAGAGTGATGACACCTTGGAGTGGATGCGTTCCGGACTTAAAGGAAATCAATTGGATGCATCACTTTCAAGGGAAGTTTTGGTGGAGATGACCACCATGTTTTTGGAGACAAGGAGAGTTGCCTTCTAGGTTTTGGTAACAAATTCCTTACTCCCATTTATTGTTTACATGCTTTATATTATTGTTTATAGCATGTTTTGATGTTTTATAACATGTTTTTGATGTCTATGGATTAGTATGTTCATTCCATGTTTATTAGATCCTTGACATACATGTATAGTATTTGAGACACACATGCTTATATAACTCCATACTTAGTGTTCTCACTTTTGTTTAAGCTATAATGTACATCATGAATCTAATACATGTGAATTTACATAGTAATCATGTTTTAGTTTTCTCATGATGACTTTTTGTTTTATGCTTTATGTGGTATAAACTAGTTTAAATGTAGATTCTATCAAAACTTGCATGTATGCATGTACACATAGTGAGAACAAATTGACTTTTATATGTTTGCACTTCATGCTCATTTGTACCCACTATATGCACATGTATAAGCTAGTTTTGATGATTCCTTCATTTATACTTGCTATGCCTATTTTCATGTTTTACTTCATGTATATGTATTTAGAATTCAAACCTAATAAATATACATATATACCCATGAGTCTTTTGCCTTCATGCAAATACTTTTAATAGACTCGTTTACGGTTGGGATATGTATGTATATTGTTAAATTTGGATGAATCATACATATACCTAGAAGTTTGATAAAAGAATTTTTTTTGATGAATCTTTGCTTGTTTTATTTAGCAGAATAATATTCGTGTTTGTTTTATGCTTCATGTTTTGAATATATGTTTAGATGTTAGTTTTCATTAAGACTAGGAGTTATATTTGTACATATGATGAGCTACAAACAAATCTATATATGTTTGGGATTGAATGCTTGTTTGTTCCCATTAGATGTGCTAGTATAGTCTAGTTTTGATGATTCATACATTTTAAACTTGTATTCCATTCTTGGTATTTGTTTTTATGATTATGAGTTTTCATTTCATGTATATGTGTATTTTGCCAAACTTGAAGATATACATGTATACCCCTTGAGTCATTTGCCTTTCATGCAAATATCTATTATGGACTCAAAGTGTGTTTAAGGGATATGTATGTATACTTCTTGTGTTGACAAATCATACATATACCTTAAAAAGAATTGGTATCAAATTGTTTTAATGAAAAGCTAAATTTTCATACTTTTCATGCTTTTCATGTTTTCTTTGAATTGGTATTTAAACTTCATGTATATGTTTACCTTGTCCAAACCATTAGATATACATGAATATCCTTTTTTGAGCCACGTGCCTTCATGCATATATCCTTGTGGACTCGTTTGTATCTTGGATATGTATGTATACTTTGGTTTGTATTAGACATACATATGCCTTGAAGATTAAATAATATTAATTTTTAGTTTTCTTGTTTAAAGGAATAATTGAACTTAATTGAACAAATTTTCATGATTGTGATCTCCATACTTGACTTGTACACTCACATTTATTATTTGCTCATGTTTTGTTTTCATGAGACATTTTTATGCTTAATTGGATTAGAGTGTTGATTATCATGTGGATTTCATTTTTATGAAAAATGATTTGCATTTATTCCTTACTTGAAGGATTTCGTACTAGTTAACAAAACTTTTCATTTTAACTAGTTCATATTCTTCGTTATAATATGAGATATACACTTGACCCTATTCTTTCAATTGGTATCATTGAACACTTTCAATTGGTATCAATTTTTGATTTCTTTTTGTCTACTCATATATGTTTTATATATGTATGCTTACTCTTACAAGAATATCAATGTCAATTGGTATCTAATTTTCATACGTATATATATTTGTTTATGCTAAGCTTGAAAAAAAAAAAATTTATTGTTTGATTTGTTTTCAATTGGTATCTTAACAAGCTTATGCATATGTTTAGTTGGTATTTCATAAAGGGGGAGAAAATTTGATGTTGTCTTTCAATTGGTATTTGATTTCCACTCCCTTGCTTTATATTAAAATATAGTTTCAAATTGGTATCATATGTTTAAAAGAACACATTTCTCTTAATGATATCAAGATGTTTATGTTAAATGTTTTAAATTGGTATCTCAAAATTTTGTTTAAGAAAAACATATTTATTTTGCATTGCCTACATGTGTATAAATTCATGTTGAGTGTATCTTGTATTGAAGAGCTTGACAACTCTTCCTTATGTGGTACACGTGTGTAGGGGGAGCTTCACATCTCCTTTTATGCATTACATATTTTGTGTTATGTGAATTAGGGCATGTCATCCTTTTTTCATGTAATGCATATGTGTAGGGAAGCTAACTTAGCGTCTTCCTCTTCATGAATGTATATATCATATAACATTTATTAATCTTTGTTTATCTTCATTTGGTATCAAGATGCTTCATTGACATATTTTTAATTGATATCATGTTTGTAGTCACCCCTTATTGACTTTGTTTTTGTTTTAGACAAAAAGGGGAGACCATTGTTTGTATTGTTTTGTTTGACTCAAAAGGGGGAGAAAGATTTTTACCCCTCATTATATTGTTTTGATTGTTTGCCCCTTTGTTGATGATTGACAAAAAGGGGGAGAATTATTTGAGAGTTTATGCATGATTGGTACATATTTTATATATATGCATAGTTATGTTTTTGCATATATTAAGTTTAATATAGTTTAATGTATGTTTATTGGTATCTAGAGCATCTAGAAATGTTTATTTGTTAATTGGTATCTAGAGCATGCTTTGCTTTAAATATTTCATTGGTATCTAGAACCTTTATTGTTAATGCATATTTGTGCATTCATGTTTTTATGAGCCTTCATTGCATATTATCATGTTTATTTGGCTATGCATGAGTTAAGGGGGAGCTTCCTTGAAGCTTTACTTTAATCCATGCATATATAACTCCATGAGTTTTTGTCATCATCAAAAAGGGGGAGATTGTTGGCCCAAAGGCCTTCCACCCTAGTTTTGATGATGATTAACTCATGTAGTTATGTTTACTAATAATCTTGTATTGTTTAAGTTTCAGATCATTAACCAAGATATTAGTTGGTGATTAGCTTCAACAAGGTGTTTGGAAGCTTATCATGGTGATTCCGGTGCCAAAGCTTAAAGATCATACCTTTGCACTCGGTGGATCGCGTTTGGGAGCAAGTCTACTTGAAGATGGAAGATCGTCAAGAGACTTAGGTATCCTAGTTTAGTTTAGCGTGTTTTAGATCCATTTGTAAAGCTTAGTATAGTTGATATGCTCAAGTACACATACACACGTTTTTATGTTTTGGATTTGGTTTTCATGAATAGTAAATCAAAACAAGTTTACTTTATTTCTATGTATATTAGATATGTTCTAGATATACATACATGGTTTAAACGTGCTAAACAAACTTATTTTGATATCCCTAGTCATGTGTTAAAAAACCAAGTTTGATAAAAATACAAGAGTTTATTTTTGATAAAAATGAGAAGAAACAAAAATGATTTCATATGCTTGATATTTGAGTAGAAATGATTATCACATATTTATATATCAATGCAATATGGTAAAAATATTTTTGGGAATTTTTACAAGTGTTAAAAGATTTTTTTAACAAAATATTTTTTCCCAGTTTTTCAGACCTGGTGCTGGCTGTCAGGCCAGTTCGGTCGACTGGGCGGTCGACCGAATCAAGGTCCGGTCGACCGTGCAGTCGACCGACGTGCACAGACTTGTGCACGTCTGCAGCACAGTGGTCCGGTCGACCGGACGGTCGACCGCTGCAGAGAGCTCTGCTCTCTGTTTGTTTCGGTCGACCGGGGGCTCCAACGGGTCATAATATGACTGTTGGACGGTCGACCGTTAGGCCAGTCAGGCTGACACGTCAGCCTAACGGCTAGTTTTTCCTAGGGGCTATATATACCCCATTTCTCCATTGTTTTGGCTAAGATTTTTAGAGCTAAAAATTCCAGACTTTCTCTAGTGTTTAAAAGAGTTTTTAAAAGAGTTTTTAAGCCAAAAAGATTTCATCTTATTTGTTTTTGGGTTTTTGGAAAATCAAAGAAAGCTAGGGTTTTGGGAGATTGTTTTGTTTTTCATTTTCTATCTTTTACAAGTGATTTCCCAAGTAGTTTTTCTTTGTTGCTGGTTTCCAAAAACACCTTGATTCCACACTTGAGCTATCACCTATCCTAATCTATTAGGATCTTGTTTTTTGTGGAAAAAGAAAAGAGAAAAGAAAGAAAGATTGTGTTTGTGGTCTTTGTAACCACTTATTGTAAACCCTCCTTGCTTTTGTGAATCCCTCTTCGGTAGAGGTGATCGGAGTGGTATTGGTTTGGATCCCTCTTTGGTGGAGGTGATTGTGTTTGTTGTGAGCCTCTTCGGTAGAGGTTGTTGTTGTTATTGTTTGTTGTTGGCTACGGGCCGTATCCCTCTTCGGTAGAGGTGGATTGTGGTTGTATAGCCTCGGTGGCTTTGTAAGGTTGAGAGAGGAGTTCGGTACTCCTATAGTGGATTGGAAATCCTACACGGTGGTGTAGGCGGGGATGTAGAGTTGGGTACTCGAACCTCGAAACAAATCTTTGTGTTAGCGTTTGATCCAATTTCTCTCAACTCTACTCTCTTTACTTTGTGCAAGCATCATTTCATTCAAACATCATTCTTTCATTGCATACATATCTTATACATTGCTTGTGTTGCCTTGAATCTTTTATATTGCAATTCATTCTTATATGCTTGGCTTGATTGTGTGTATTTCATATTGTTTGGATTGCTTGTGTGTGTGTACCTAACTTATACTCATCCAACAAGAGCTTCACATAGCACCTCAACCCATTTCAAGGGGAATCAAGGGGAGTTAGTCCAGAGCCTCGCAAGGAGAATTCGGCTACACTTGTTGTATTGTATTAGTTTGTGCATAATTTGCATTAGCTTCCGTCATTAGCGCACTTAGTTTTGCAATTAGTTTTAGATTAGCACTAACACCTATTCACCCCCCCCCCCCTCTAGGTGTTTTTTTCAAAGTTCACAACACACACGTTTCATGTTTTGGTTTTCGGTTTTTGGTTTAACCGATCTTGGTTTTCATGAATAGATATTATATCAAAACAAGTTTACATGGTTTAGTGTATATTAGATTTGTTCTATATATGCATGCTTCAACTCTTAGACAAACTTACTTTGATATACCTATTCATGTGTTTTAGGTTTTGTGTTTTAACAAAACTTATTTTTGGAATTAAAGACAAAAACTATGATATGTATATGTTTCATGTATATAGGATTATATCCATATACATCATGCCTAAATGTTATTTAATATCATGTTTTTGTATTTGGATGAGTTTTGGACAAAATGTTTTTTCTATTCAAAAATCTAAGTTTTAGAAAATACAGTTTTTGATTTTTGACAAAATTTCTATAACAAAAAATAGTTCAAAATGTTTGAGATTTGTGTTAAACTTTTTAACACAAGTTTGTATTTTAATGAAAAATGATAAAACTATTTTTGTGGATTTTTAGAGATTTAATGGGAATTTATTGAATAATAAATTACATGTTTTTGCTGACCAGAACAGCCCCTGCCAGGCTAGGTCGGTCGACCGCACTAAGTAGCCGGTCGACCGTATCAGTCGACCGACGTGCACGGATATGTGCATGTTGGCTGCCCCATGGCCGGTCGACCGCACGGGCGACCGACTGCATGCAGGAAACTCTCTGTTTGTTTCGGTCGACCGGTAGCTGGCAACGGTCAAAATGTGACCGTTGGCCGGTCGACCGACCGGTCGACCGGTAGGCCATTTTTGGCAGATTTGGCTGCCAACGGCTATAATTTTCTGGGGGCTATAAATACCCCATTAATGGCTAGTTTTCACTAAGAATTTTTGGACGAAAATTTTCATACTCTCCAGTGTTTTCACAGCAATCAAAAGAAGTTTTTGGGCTTTTAATTGAACAATCTAATTGGTGTTTTCGCTAGGGTTTGGAAAATAAGAAAGGTTTTTTGGGAAAAGATTTTGATTCAACTTCTTCATCTTGATTTCTAGTTTTTCCCAAAGATTTTCTTTGAGTTTTTGATTTCCATTCCTTTGGTTTTCTCCACACTTGAGCTACATCTACTTTCTTACTCTATAGGATCTTTGTGTGGGAAAAGAGATTGTTTGTGGTTGTTGTTTAGACCACCAAGTTGTAAACCCTATCTTAGCTTGGCTTTGTGCCTTTCCCTCATTGTGTTGAGGAGGTTGTGCTATTGGGTTGTATCCCTCAAGTGGTGAGGTGATTGTCTGTTGGCTTGGAATTGTGCCTCAAGGAGGAGGTTGTGTTTGTAAGGAGAGGAGTTGGGTACTCCTTGTATTGTTATTGCCCCAATCCTCGGTGGAGGTTCCCTTTGTGGGAGTCCTTTGTGGGCAAGTTAGTGGACTTGAAATCCTTCGGTGTGAAGGCGGGGATGTAGAGCTGGGTGCTCGAACCTCGAAACATATCGTGTTGTTTGCGCTTGATCCCTTGACTCTTACTCTATCTCTCTCTCTCTTTACTTTGTGCCTTGCATTATTTCATATTGTGCATTCATACTTATATGCTTGGCTTGGTTGTGTGCATCACTTGTTGATTGCATTGTTGTAATTGCAATTAGTTTTTAAATTCCGCATTTAGTTCACTAGATTAGCATTATCACCTATTCACCCCCCTCTAGGTGATTTCAATTGGTATCAGAGCCTACGCTCCTGATATTTAGGTTTAACCACCTAGGAGTGAGATCTTGGTTTGCTAATCTTCATTTGCATTTTCATTTGCACACATTTAGTTTGCACTCATGGCTAGCCCTCCTTTGTTTGACTTTACTAGACATGATATTTGGATAGCCAAGATGACTAGTCATTTAAAAAGCCTAGGACATCTAGTTTATCAAGCCTCTACTCAAGAATCCCACCTAAATAATAGCAAGCATAAAAAAGCAAACGCATTAGCACTTCAAACACTTAGAGCATCCCTTAATGAATTTCTTTTACCTGTGTTTGCTCATTTTGATTCAGCTTTTGCAGTTTGGAGCATATTGACTTCTCCCGAGCTACCAAGAATTGTCAACAAGTTGAGAAGATCTAGGAGAGACAAGTCCGACGAGCATTGCCTCATGGTCCAAGGGAAAGACTCCCTTGAGGTACAATCGGATTCTCAACTAGATGATAGCTCTGGTTCCTATTGCTATGGTTGTTTAGAAGCTCAAACTTTAAATATGGAACTTGCCACAAAGCTTGAAAATTTCTTGGAAAAACACAAACTTTTGAAAGAGGATAATCTTGTTTTGAAAATGAATTAAAGGATTTGTGTTCTAATTTTGAAGTGGTTTTGCAAGAGAAGGAAGAGATTACTAGTGAACGTGACTCACTAAGATCTCAACTAGACCTTGCCCTAAAAGAGATTGATGTTTTGAAAAGTAAAAATGATTGTGATGATGTTGTGAAAAACAATGAGGTTCTATCTTCTAAATTGGATTTTGTTTTAAAAGATAACCTTGTTTTGAAAAAAGAAATTGATTCCATCACAAAAGAATTGGATTTAGTTTTAAAGAAAAATGAATCTTTAAAAATTGATATAGATTCTCATGTTTGCCATCCTAGTGTAGCTTCTTCTTCTAGCACACCTATTGCATGCTCCACTTTGTCTTCTAGTATTGAAAATGACATAACTATTTTGAAGAAAAGTATTGATTGTTTGGGCTCCACTTTGAGCCAATGTACTTTAAATCATACACGCTTGGAAACCTTAGTTCGGAAGAAACAAGTTTCATCTTTACATGTACACCCATCACGGCATACACATGCTTCCCACGGTCACCACCATCACATGTATGCTCATGTGTACACTTGTACACATTGTGGTCGAAAAGGCCACCTTGCTAGATTTTGTTATGATCGTATTTATCATGAAAATTTAGCAACTAATCTTGTTTGGGTTAGGAAAGATACTAACCCCCGTGGACCCAAAAGAAAATGGGTACCAAAGACCACCTCTATGCTTTTTGATGTAGGTGGGAGCTCTCGCATCACGTGAGAGTATTGGTGCCTTGAGGTGGATGCGTTCCAAGCTTAAAGAGAACCATTTTTGAATGCATCACTTTCAAGGAGTTTGGTGGAAAGGACCACCATTGGTTTGGAGAACTAGAGAAGTGCCTTCATAGGTTTTGGTATCATTCTCTAACTCCCGTTTTTATGTACATGCTTTTCATGTTCATCACTTTATAGCATGTCATGTTTTATTGTTCATTATGCTTATGCCATGTTCATTAGACTAGTGATATACATGTTTAGTTATTTGAGACACCCATGTTTAAAATGGACTTATCTTTGTGTTCTCACCTTGTTTTTAACTAATATGTATGCTCTAGATCTAATGCACATGCATATTCATAATGATCATATGAATGTTTATGATGTTTTATTTTGATTCTTCATGTTTTGATTAGTATGTTAAATACCATGATTATTAGACCATTGACATGTATGTATAGCTTTTGAGATCACCCATGTTTATATGGACCATTTATTTTTGTGTTCTCACCATTGTTTAGCTATTATGTATTTCATAAGCCCTAATAGCATGAGGATTTACATAATGATCATGTTTATGATTTTCTTGTTGATTTATGTATCGTTTTACGATTCATGATTTGATTACTTGTTTAGATGTTAGTTTTCATTAAAACTATGATTTATACTTATACATAGAGTGGGCCACAAGTAAATCTTTATATGTTTGTACTTGAATGCCTATTTGTACCCATTAGATGTTCTAGTATAGTCTAGTTTTGATGATTCATGCATTTTAAACTTGTATTCCTATTTTGGACATGTTTTTATAATCATGTGTTCTTACTTCATGTATATGTCTATTTTGCCAAACCTTAAGATATACATGTATACCCCTTGAGTCATTTGCTTTTCATGCAAATCTTTATATATGGACTCAATTGTGTTTAGGGATATGTATGTATACTTTTGTTTTGTCAAAACATACATATGCCTTGAAGTATGAATTTTTTTTTAAAATCTTTTTAGATGTTCATGTTTTCATGATTGTGTGTTTCACACTACACTTGTTCACTCACTTTATTATGTTTCTCATGATTGTGTTTTCATGAGTATGATATGGACTTTGAGTGTTTAGTGCCATGTGATTTACATGTGTTTCATGAAAAACATTTTGTTTTATTCCTTACTTGAAGGATTTCGTACTAGTTTACTATTTTTCATTTAACTAGTTCGTATTCTTCAATTGGTAGAGTTTTTCAAACATTCTACATTTTCAAAACCTATTTTTGAAAATCCTACCTTCTAAGGGCGGTTGGATGGGAGATCATGTTCATGTATGCTTTATAATGAAAATCTTTTAAAACTTGAACCATGATTGGGAGGCATAGATAATATGAGATATACACTTGAACTTATTGTTGTTTCAATTGGTATCATTGGATTCTTTCAATTGGTATCAATATTAACTTTTTTGTATACTCATATATTTTTTATATATGTATGCTTGCACGTCAAAGAATATCAATTTCAATTGGTATTAATTTTTCATACATATATGTGTTTTGATTATGCTAAGCTTGAGCTTCAACTTTGTTTCAATTGATTTAGTTTTCCCGTGCTTTATGGTAGAAAATAATAATTTCAATTGCTTTATGATTGAAAATTTTCAAATTGGTATCTTATGCTTTAAAGAATAATGATTTCAAATTTGTATCAAGATTTATGTTTATGAATTCAAGATTTATGTTTATGAATTCAAGATTCTTGTTTTTCAATTGGTATCTTAATTCAAGCTTATGCATGTGCTTTGTTGGTATTTCATAAAGAGGGAGAAAATTTCGATTTTCATATTTCAATTGGTATTTGATTTCCACTCCCAAACTTTATGAATGAATATTGAATTTCAATTTGGTATCATTTGTTTTAAAAGAATAATTATTTCTATTTGGTATCAAGTTTGTTTATTTACAATTGGTATGTTACTTGTTTACTTATCAATGGTATCAAGATTTGTTTAAGGATTCAAAATTATAATGTTTAATTTCAATTGGTATCAATATGCATTACATTGACATATTTTTAATTGGTATCATATTTGATTTGACCCCTTATTGACATTGTTTTTGTTTTAGACAAAAAGGGGAAGAACATTTTGTTTGTTTTCTTTCATCGCTTTATTGGTTCTTTGTTTGAACAAAAGGGGAGAAGAATATGTCTTTATTAGTTTTGTTTTTAACCCCTTTGTTGGTGATTGACAAAAAAGGGGAGAAGAATTTGAGTTTTATATGCATATTTATGTTTTGCATATATTAAGTTTTATTGGTATCTAGAGCATGTTTATTTGTTTGAAAATTTCATTGGTATCTAAAGACCTTTTATTGTTTTATGCATGTTTATGCATGTTTCGTGTTTAATATTCATTGCATATTTATTTATATTTATTTGTTTATAGTTATGCATGAGTTAAGGGGGAGCTTCTTTGAAGCTTAACTTTAATCCATGCATATATAACTCCATGAGTTTTGTCATCATCAAAAAGGGGGAGATTGTTGGCCCAAAGGCCTTCCACTCTAGTTTTGATGATGATTAACTCATGGAGTTATGTGTACTAATTATCTTGTGATGTTTTAGTTTCAGATCATTAACAAGATATTAGTAGGTGGTTAGCTTCAACAAGATGATTTGGAAGCTTTCACATGGTGATTCAAGAGCCGAGCATAAAGATGATATCTAGCACTCATTGGAGTCTAGCTCGGTGAAATCACGGAGTTTTGGTTCGAGTCAACTTGGAGATTGCGCTCTACAAGAAGACATCGGTACCCTAGTTTAGATTTGTGTTTAGATCCATTTGTAAAGATTAGAATAGTATGATAAGCTCAAGTTCACAACACACACGTTTCATGTTTTGGTTTTCAATTTTTGGTTTAACCGATCTTGGTTTTCATGAATAGATATTATATCAAAACAAGTTTACATGGTTTAGTGTATATTAGATTTGTTCTATATATGCACGCTTCAACTCTTAGACAAACTTACTTTGATATACTTATTCATGTGTTTTAGGTTTTGTGTTTTAAAAAAACTTATTTTTGGAATTAAAGACAAAAACTATAATATATATATTTGTTTCATGTATATAGGATTATATCCATATACATCATGCCTAAATGTGTTTAATATCATGTTTTTGTATTTGGATGAGTTTTGGACAAAATGTTTTTTCTATTCAAAAATTCAAGTTTTAGAAAATACAGTTTTTGGTTTTTGGCAAAATTTCTATATCACAAAAATAGTTCAAAATGTTTGAGATTTGTGTTAAACCTTTTAACACAAGTTTGTATTTCAATGAAAAATGATAAAACTATTTTTGTGATTTTTAGAGATTTAATGGAAATTTATTGAATAATAAATTACATGTTTTTGCTGACCAGAACAGCCCCTGCCAGGCTAGGTCGGTCGACAGCTACGGTCGACCGCACCAAGTAGCCGGTCGACCGTATCAGTCGACCGACGTGCACGGATACGTGCACGCTGGCTGCCCCATGGGCCGGTCGACCGCACGGGCGACTGACTGCATGCAGGAAACTCTCTGTTTGTTTCGGTCGACCGGGCGGTCGACCGGTAGCTGGCAACGGTCAAAATGTGACCGTTGGGCGGTCGACCGACCGGTCGACCGGTAGGCCATTTTTGGCAGATTTGGCTGCCAACGGCTATAATTTTCGGGGGCTATAAATACCCCATTAATGGCCAGTTTTCACTAAGAATTTTTGGACGAAAATTTCATACTCTCCAGTGTTTTCACAGCAATCAAAAGAAGTTTTTGGGCTTTTAATTGAACAATCTATTTGGTGTTTTCGCTAGGGTTTGGAAAATCAAGAAAGAGTTTTTGGGAAAAGATTTTGATTCAACTTCTTCATCTTGATTTCTAGTTTTTTCCAAGATTTTCTTTGAGTTTTTGATTTCCATTCCTTTGGTTTTCTCCACACTTGAGCTACATCTACTTTCTTACTCTATAGGATCTTTGTGTGGGAAAAGAGATTGTTTGTGGTTGTTATTTAGACCACCAAGTTGTAAACCCTATCTTAGCTTGGCTTTATGCCTTTCCCTCATTGTGTTGAGGAGGTTGTGCTATTGGGTTGTATCCTCAAGTGGTGAGGTGATTGTCTGTTGGCTTGGAGTTGTGCCTCAAGGAGGAGGTTGTGTTTGTAAGGAGAGGAGTTGGGTACTCCTTGTATTGTTATTGCCCCAAATCCTCGGTGGAGGTTCCCTTTGTGGGAGTCCTTTGTGGACAAGCTAGTGGACTTGAAATCCTTCGGTGTGAAGGCGGGGATGTAGAGCTGGGTGCTCGAACCTCGAAACATATCGTGTTGTTTGCGCTTGATCCCTTGACTCTTACTCTATCTCTCTCTCTCTCTTTACTTTGTGCCTTGCATTATTTCATATTGTGCATTCATACTTATATGCTTGGCTTGGTTGTGTGCATCACTTGTTGATTGATTTGTTGTAATTGCAATTAGTTTTTAAAATTTCGCATTTAGTTCACTTGATTAGACTTATCACCTATTCACCCCCCTCTAGGTGATTTCAATTGTTGGCCCAAAGGCCATTAGCCCGACGTTTTGATGATAACAAACCATATAGTTATGTTTTAACAATTTTGTCTAAATGAGTTTCAGGTTAAAATCATAGTTTGGTTGACGGCTCCAACACAAGACTCACACTTTTGGAAGCCGCAAAGATTTGGATCCCAGAGCCAAGCACATAGGAGAGCTCCAGGATCAAACAAGATTGAAGACTTCAAGATTTGTATTTTTCATTTTTCGTTAAGATTTTTAGTTCATTTTGTCAAAACCTAGATGATAGAGGTAGATTATTTTGGGATTGTCACACACACACTTTTCATATTGCTTCATGCTTACAAACCAATTTTCCATTACAAAATTTCTAACCTAGTTTTGAAAAATCAAAGTTTGGAAAAATCATTTTTAGAAAAAAAAGTTTTTGAAAAACAGTTTTTGTTTGGAAAAAGGATTTTTGTCAAAATATAGTTCAAGTCTTTTTGATGTTGATCTATGATCACACCCTGATTATTACTAGTCCTAAAACTTTATTTTGTAGTCTCCTATCCAAAGAATTTTTACCAAAATTTACCATCTTCAAATAGCCTTTGGGAAAAATAGTTTTGGCCAAGTCCGGTCGACCGGACGGTCGACCGACATGCACCACTGTGCAGGTGTGCACCTCGGTCGACCGACCGGTCGACTGGGAGCACTACAGTGCTCTCTGTTTTTCCCGGTCGACCGACAGAGAGACCTGCTCTCTGGTCGGGACTTCGGTCGACCGCCTTGTTCAACTGGCTTCTCAACGGTCGGAAATCCGACCGTTGACGGTCGACCGGCGGTCGACCGACAGTAGTCAGATTTCTGACACACTCCAACAGTCATATTTTTCTGACTCAATTTTTGTTGGGTTTCTCCCCAACGACTCTTTTAACCCTTGTAAGTCATTTTTCATTCCCTATAAATAGTGGGAGTGTTCTATAACTAAGGCAATCAAGTTTTACAAGATT
Source organism: Agave tequilana (assembly GCA_038442645.1). NCBI lineage: Eukaryota > Viridiplantae > Streptophyta > Magnoliopsida > Asparagales > Asparagaceae > Agave > Agave tequilana. The sequence continues at coordinate 95,148 of JAVJIF010034060.1, read as the reverse complement.
TACAAGTTAAAATCCAAGTTTTCAAAAGTTTAGCTTTTAGCAAAACGATTTTCTATTGAGCCAAAATTTCAAACTCTTTAGCTTGAAGCATTTCTCTACTTCTCTCTAGTTTTTGTGCACTACACAATCCCAAAGATATCATCTCCTCATCTTGATTGTAGGGTTGTGCAAGTGAGCATCTTTTGTTTGTGATCAAGTGTTTGATCAGCGTTCTACATTGTGAGAAGTTGTAGAGGCATCAGCCTCGAGCGAGCGAGTGTGCTCCAGAGTTGGTGTTGCGGCACCGCGAGAGATAGGACAAGTGTGTCCTTGTATTGACGATCCGGTGGGATCACCAGTAGTGAAAATCCTTCATCGTGTTGAAGGTGGGGACGTAGAGCGTGGCTCGAACCTCAAAAAAATATCTTCGTGTTTGCGATTGTCTACTTTTCTCTAAACTCTATCTCTCATTTACTTGCTTTTTTACTTGTCTAATTTCTTGCAAGTCTTTGATTGTTGCTTATTGTTTAAATAGTTTTTAAATCCGATTATTTGTCACTTAGTATAGCCATCACCTATTCACCCCCTCTTGGTGATTTCAGATAGGAAGAGTACTAGTGGAACATGTCAATTTCTTAGTAATTGTCTTATTTCATGGTCTTCTAAGAACAAAATTCGGTAGCCCTCTCAACCGCCGAGGCGGAGTATGTTGCGGCGGGGGCTTGTTGTGCACAAGTCCTTTGGATGAAATATACTCTCCTTGATTATGATTTGCATTTTAAACATATAAAAATATTTTGTGATAATACTAGTACTATTCATATGACTAAGAATGAAAATAAACATAGTAAGACTAAGCACATTGAGATTAGATATCACTTTCTTAGACATCATTTTGAGAAAGGTGATATTGAGATTGATTATGTTTCTTCAGATTTGCAACTTGCCGATATTTTCACTAAACCACTTGATTATAATAGATTTTCTTTTATAGGTGGTGAACCTAATGTTTGTGTTATTGAATAAAGAAAGTTTTCTTGCTAAATTTGTCCCTTTTTGATGTATGACAAAAAGGGGGAGAAATATGTGTCATGATTTGGTGTTTTATGATTTGGTGCTTTTGATAATTTTCAACATTTTTATCATAATGGCTTGTTTTATACTTGTTTAAATAGAGTATTATTTGAGGGGGAGTTTTATCTCTCATTTATATCTTGTGATATAGCCTATATATTTTGTCATCATTAAAAAGGGGAGATTGTTGGCCCAAAAGGTTAAGGTTACACTCTCCATTTGTTTAAGTTTTGATGTTAACAACACATATAGAAGCTATATGGTACTAATAAGTTGTTTAGAATGAGTTTCAGGTTATTATCATTCATGATGGCCTTTCTTAGCTATTGCAAGGTTTGCAAGGTTATGATGCTCTACCTTGGCTTCATTGTGGCACAGAGACTTCATTTCTTTGTTTTCATACTTTTAGTATGTTAAAGAATAGTGAATAGGTTTGAAGCTCAAAATTCTCCACACACACAAGTTTTGTGCACATGATTTTTCTAAAAGAAATTTCTCCTATATGCAAAATTTTTCTTAATATATTACTTACAAACTCCATTTTGTATACTATACCAAGTCTTGATCAAAACTATTTTGAAAACTATCAAGATCTTCAAATCATTTTTCAAAATAGTTGTTTTTGGCTTGTTGCGGTCGACCGGGAAGTCGACCGGCTCTGTTTCAGGTCAGAGCGGTTGACCGACTGGTCGACCGAGCATCTGACCGTTTGGGTGCGTGCATGTGTGCACGTTTCTCGGTCGACCGGACCCCATTTCGGTCGACCAACCTCGGCCAACTGAAAGTCTTCTAGTCTCTGTTTGTTTCGGTCGACCGGGCAGTCGACCCGGGGCAGGCAACGACTAAATTTTTTTGAAAACCCAGTCGACCGGTCGGTCGACCGAGAGCTAGACTTCAGTCTTAATGGCTAGTTGATTTAACACGTTTTTAAACATGTGTTTTCTCTCTAAATGAATTTAGAGGATGGTTTTTGGTCAAAAATTTCCTAATTATTTATTTTAATAGTTTACTCTTTAATCCCTACCTTAAATCTATAAATAGGGATGAATAGGGTTGAGGTGATTACAACAATTAATTGCAAAAATATTCAAGTTTAAAGCTTTCAAAAGAAGTTTTTATTCTCTGTTTTTGTGCTCAAAATTCTCTCTTTACTGAAGGTTTTGGTTCAAAACTCTCTTCTATTTCATTTCTTTTTCACTTACAAAACTTGAGCTTCAATCCTATACATTATTCTCTAAGGTTTTTATAAGGAAAAGGTTTTCAAAAGATGGCTTGTGGTCTTTTGATCACCAAGAAATTCTTGTATTTGTGGCTACACTACCTCTGGACTAGAGGAGTGTGATTGAGGAGTTGGGTACTCCAGTGTGGTTGTAACTCTCTGTGAAAGTTATAGTGGTTGGAAAATCCTTCTGGGTGAAGGCGGGGACGTAGAGCTGGGTGCTCGAACCTCGATACAAATCTCTGTCTTTCCGATTGGTTTACTTGCTTCATTTAATTGCTTTATATTCATTGGTATATTTACTTGCTTCATAATCATTACTATATTATCGATCAATACTCACACAACAAGACTGCATTGCGCACCTCAAACTCTTATTTAGAGGAATCACGAGGAAGGAGTCAGAGCCCTTCACGGGGTATTCGGCTTCTAGTCTTGTTTGGGGTGATCGTTGCATCAGAACTTTTTAAATTTGTGCATTAATTAGCATTATCTCCTATTCACCCCCCTCTAGGTGATTTCAAGTCTCTCACTTGTTCCCACAAAAAACAACACACGCGAACCCACAAGCTCGCCAAGACCGCAACCTCTACAACTCCTCAAAATAAAAGGTGGAACACTCGGTGATCTTAACAATTAATCACCCTCAAATACTCTCACAAACAAAACTCCTATAAGATAGATATGGCTATAAAAAGCTTAAGCTTCTGTGAGGAGAAACAAGATAGATTTGAAAGTGAAAAACATAAAGTAAAGCTTTTGAAAAACTCAAGAGAGTCACTCTTAATAAACACTCTTTTGATATAGAAGTTTAGCATAAAAACTTGTTGAAAATCTTCTATGGTAGATGGGAAAATGGCTCTTAAAAACTCTCCAAAAATCTTGCTTAAAACAGGCCGAAAGATCCCTTATTATTTATAGGGGATTAGAAACTGACCATTATGGCTCAAAATCTGACCAGAATAGTCTATCAGTCGACTGCCCGGTCGACCGACCAACGGTCAAATTTTTGATCGTTAGCTTCTGGCGGTCAGCCGGGCGATCGACCAACCTCAGACCCAGACTGTGCATTAGGTCAATTGTGAGTACAATTTTGAGGCCTAAAAATTTAGAATTTGGAAATAGGTATATAGCACAGATTTGTAGATCTTGAAGTCATCTTCTAATACAACTTAAATCAAATCAATATCATTTTGGAGTGAAAAGTTATCAACAAAATAATGAAAGGTGTCAAACAAGAAACTGTAAACCATTTTCTGAACAAGAATAGACTTCAACCAAATATTTGACATCTTTAACATTTGAATCAGAAAATTATTATTGAATAAGAAATGTAGCCCTAAAAGTTATATTTGAAATGCAATTTAAGTCATATTGATTAAGTTTAAGAATAAAAAGTTATGACTAGAAAACTATAAGGGTATCGAGCAAATCAGCAGAAAGGTCGGCCGCCCGATTGACTGAGAAAACCCGAGAGCTCTGCAAACTTAGTCGGTCAACTGGCGGTCGACCGATCTCTACTATGGTCAGTCGACCGAGCTCAAGTCACATGGCTTATGCACGTCTTGTGCACGTCGGTCGACCGGCTTGTCGATCGACCGCAAGCAGCCCAAAAACACATTTTTCAGGGTTATTAAAGATATTTTTAATTCATTTAAATGCCCAAAAATCTCCATAAATCCCACAAAAATAAGTTCATTGAAATAGTATGAAGTAAAAATATGTGTGATGAAAAATCAACACATATTATAAACATGTGAACTAGTTTTGAGATTTAGAAATCATGAAACTAAAATCGTATTATTCAAAAACTAAAGTTGTGTGTGTGTGTGTATAAGCTTGAGCAATCCACAATTAATCTACCATTTACATTTTATCTAAAAACATAAAACTTAAACTTACAAATATGACACAAGTCTTGAAAATCTTCTTCTCCATCTTGACTTGGTCCAAACCTTGAACCATAAAATATACTCTATTTTGAGTACTTGATGCAATCTTGAAGCGCGAGCTCTTGATCAACACGTGCTATCTTCAAAACTTAACTTTGAAACTTTTTTTAAATTAAATACCGACTAAGATCTTGATAAATATATCAAACTTAATAAATATAAAATCATTAGTACTATAACTCTATGAGTTAATCATCAAAACTAGAGTGATGGGCTTTGGGCCAACAATCTCCCCCTTTTTGATGATGACAAAACTCATAGAGTTATATATTCATGGATTAAAGATAGGCTTCATAGAAGCTCCCCCTTAACTCATGCATAGCAAAAACAATAAAGATATTCAATGAAGTGCATAAACTAAACGCCGCGCCTGCGCGCGCGCGCGCACACACACACACACACACATATATATATGCATAAACAACAAATATTAGACATGCATATATAAACTCTCTAAATTCTTAGTCAACTCATCAACAAAGGGTGAAGATAAACAAATAAGAAAGATGTATATGCGATATACATTCATGAAGAGGAGAGACGTTAAGTTAACTCTCCCTGCATATATGCATTACATGGAGAAGGGATGACTAGACCCTAACCCATATAAGCATAATATGTAATGCATAAACAGAGATGTTAAGCTCTCCCTATACACGTATATCACATAAAGAAGAGAAGTCAAGCTCCTCAGTATGTAGAATATACTCAACATGAATCTATACATAGAGGAGATGTTAAGCTCCCCTTGCATATAGGCAAAACATTTCAAACAAAATTTGAAAACCAATTAATTTTTTTTTGATACTACTTAAAATAAAATTTGAAATTCTTGTAGTCAACAAAATGAATTATGATACCAATGAAATAGAATTGTAGTTGACAAAATAAATATTGGTTCCACTTGTAGATGAAGAAAATTTTTAAAATACCAATAGTAGATTTGGTACCAATTGAAGGTGAGAAAAGAAGTACATTTTGATACCAAATAATACCAATTGAAATCAGTATATAATCTTGTGAAAATACCAATTATCAATTAGAATTAAAATCAAGCTCAGTATAAACAGATTGTGCTTTAAAACATGTGTGGTTAATGAAAAACAAGCACAATCAAAATCATATATATGTATGTATGAAAATATCACTTGAGATTTTGAATCATACATATTTAGAAAACTAGTATGAGTATACAAAATGAATAGATCATGAAAATTATGTGTATATCTCATAACAATCCATACTCACCATGCCCATGATAAAAAGATGTTCAATAAAGCACACAAGGCATAGTCGCTAAACCAACCGCCCTTTGAAGGTGGGAGTTTTAAAAAATAAGATTTGAAAAATAATTATAGATTAAAAACACTACCAAATAAAAAATAAATAACTAGCTTAAAGTAATTTTAAAAAACTAGCAAAAGATTTTTCAAATATGAAACCAAATCATATATATCTCATGAAACATGCGTTTTACATAAAAATTGACACTCAAGACTTATAAAAGCTCATATAAAATTCATGAAAATAAAGTCATGAGTAAACAAAAGAAAAGTGAGTGAACAAGAATCATGTAGATTATATATTCATAAGAATAATCAATAACGCTCAAAACAAAAACTAACATAAAATTCTTTTTCTCAAAACTTGACATATCATATATTATGCAAGAATCATCAAAACTAGGACATACAATGTACAATCAAATAACAAATGAGTATATATAAAAATAGATCATGTATAGAATGTATCTCAAAAATTGTACATGTACAACAGAAGTTTTAATAAAATATGCATATAAACATGATATAGGCATGTAAATTAATTGAAAAGTTTTTTCAAAAATACATGCATCAAGCACCAAACCTTGTAAAATACCAAAATGGGAGAACTAGATATGAAACTTATATTTGAAAACTTGTATTTTTTTGTGTGACTTCTTGAGAATCAATTCTATATTCTACACTTTAACAAATTATTTTCTTACATAGATTTAATATCTCTTCAAGCAATCTTCAAGTGGGCTTCTTCAAAATGTCAATCTTGATTGTCTTACCTTGAATCCCATCCTTGAGTAAACCTAAGACTTCATAAGCTTTCTTTTGATGAAGAAACACTTTGAATCCTCTTGAACCCTGAAAAATACTTAAACACTTGAAACTTGATTAGTACTAAATAGCTACATTTTGTTATTATCAAAGTAAGAAACTGGTGATTGCAACCTTGGGCCAATATGGTTAAGTACCATTTTACCATTCTGAGACTCCATTATCTGTTGGATAATATCTGGTGCTACTATTTTTTCAAGCATCATCTGGAAAGTGGTTATCACCAAATTTGCATCTACCCTGGATATGAATGGAAGACTGCCCTCAAAATGGAGGATGAGTTGTATGAGCGGATGATCATGCCTTTCAGACTAACCGATATTCTGAGTACTTTCACGCGAGTGATGACACAATTACTACATCCTTTTATGGGTAAATTCTTGGTAGTTTACTTTCGATGTCCCTATTTATAGTCAATCTCGTAAGCAACATTTAGACCATCTATGTCAAGTCTGCTTTGTATAGAGAAGAGAAGATTTATATGCTAACCCAAAGAAGTGCACCTTTCTCTCTACACAAGTTCAATTCGATTTGTAGTTTCTACTGATGGAGTTTCTGCAGATTTCGAGAATGTCAGAGCCATCAAGGAATATCCCGAACCCAAGACCATCCGTGATGTTAGAATTTTTCACGGGCTCGTGACTTTTTATTATCAGTTTATCAAAGGGTTTAGGACTACCATCGGCCATGATGTGTCCGGGTTTCCGACAGTTGTAGCATATGATCCTTTTCTCCTCCTTCCTTCCCATCGCCTTCTATAGTTGAGCTTATTTTTGTGGTACAATCTCATTACATTTCTCACAAGAAGAGATAGCTCTTTATCATCTTCTTCATCTTCTTCTCATCGTAGTGGAGGAGGAAGACTTGAAAGCTATTGACGTTTTCTTTTGAGGTACCGTATCTTCTCTAGCCTTCTTCTCCATCTCATGAGTCTTAAGGTTTCCAATAAGATTTATGAGCTCCATCTCATCTTTGTCATTCAACACCTTTAAGGTGGTAGCTTTGATTTCCCATAACGAAAGAAGAGCATGAATCACTTTACGCACCTTTTGGTCGTTGCTTATATCATCACCTAGAGAACAAATAGCATTTGTAATCTTAGTAAACTTGGTAATCATATCATCAATAGATTCATCTTCTAGCATTTTAAACTTTCATATTGGGAATGCAAGAGATCTATTTTAGCTCTCTTGACTTGTGATGTTCCCTTATTAGTGACCAATAAGTGTCGTCAACTCTCATAGGCGGATTTGCAATGGATAATCCGTGTTAAGTCATCCTCATTCAAAGCTAAAAGTAGGGCATTTTGAGCCTTTGAATTAGCATCAAATTCCTTGAAGGTAAGTTTGGACCAGTGTCCTCCTCACTTTCGGGTTTGTCATAAGGCCTGGTCAAAGACTTAGCAACTAGACTACCTAGAGATTGTAGAAAAATGGTCATCCTAACTTTCCATATGAAAAAGTTGAGTCCATCAAATTTGGGAGAGGTCTTAAAGTTATCGGCCATCTTTACTAGTGAATGAATGAAGATATGAAAATAATGATTAGCAAATTATAGGATCTCTCTAAGGATGTGAAGCCAAAAACTAGAGTCCTAGCTCTGATACCAATTGAAATCACCTAGAGGGGTTGAATAGGTGATAATGCTAATCAATGCACAAAATTAAAATGAAATGATGGACGATCACCCGAAACAAGATTAGAAGCCGAATACCCCGTGAAGGGCTCTGAACTCCTTCCTCGTGATTCCTCTAGATAAGAGTTTGAGGTGCGCAATGCAATCTTATTGTATGAGTATTGATCGACAATATAGCAATGAATATAAAGCAAGTAAATAATGCAAATAAACCAATCGCAAACATTGAGATTTGTTTCGAGGTTCGAGCACCCAGCTCTACGTGCCCGCCTTCACCCGAAGGATTCCCAACCACTATAACTTTCACAAAGAATTACAACCACAAGGGAGTACCCAACTCCTCAATCACACTCCTCTAGTTCAGAGGTAGTGGAGGCATAAATACAAGAATATCTTGGTAATTAAAAGGCCACAAACCCTCTTTTGAAAAACTTTTTCCCTTATAAAAACCCTAGAGAATAATGTGTAGGATTGAAGCTTAAGTTTTGCAAGTGAAAAAGAAAATAGAATTGAAGAGAGTTTTGAATCAAAAACTTCAGTGAAAAGAGAGAATTTTTTAGCACAAAAACTGAGAGTAAAAACTTCTTTTTAAAGACTTAAACTTGAATTCTTTTGCAAAGGATTGTTGTATTCACCTCAACCCTAATCATCCCTATTTATAGGATAAAGGTAGGGATTAAAAAGTAAACTGACATAATGAATAATTAGGAAAGATTAGACCCAAATCCAGCCCTCAAATTCGTTTAGAGAAGAATATCGCATTTTAAAACGTGTTTAAAAAACTAGCCGTTTGGGCTGAAATTTAGCTCACGGTCGACCTGTCGGTCGACCGGTTTTCAAAAAATTTAACCGTTGCTGGCCCACGGTCGACCGCCTGGTCGACCGTCCCAAACAGAGACTTAGGTTCTTTCAGTCGGTCGAAGCTCGGTCGACCGACATGGGGTCCGGTCGACCGCCCGGTCGACCGTTTTGACCTGAAACAGGGCCGGTCGACCGTCCGGTCGACCGTAATAGGCTAAAACAGATCTTTTTAAAAAATGATTTAGGAGGTCTTAATAATTTTCAAACTAATTTTGATCAAAACTATATATACTATATAAAATAGATTTTGTAAGTGTTAGAACATGTTTAAAAATATTTTATTATATATAGGAGAAATATTTTTAGAAAAATCATGTGCAAAATCTTGTATGTGGGGAAAGTTGAGCTTCAACACTATACACTATCCTTTAACAAACTTAAAATTATAAAAACTAAAAAGAAGTCTCTGAACCGCGTTACACCAAGCTAGAGCCTTCTCTTCTATAAAAACGTCCTCTTGCGCCATTTGCCTTTTTGACATCATAATCCTTGCAATATGCTTAAAAAAAGGCCATCATGACTAGTACAAACCTGAAACTCATACTAAATAACTTATTAGTATCAAATAGCTTCTATGTGTTTTGTTATCATCAAAACTTAAACAAATAGACAGTGTAACCTTTTGGGCCAACAATCTCCCCCTTTTTGATGATGATAAAACATATAGGCTATTACACAAGATATAAAAGGGAGGTAAAAACTCCCCCTCAAATAATGCTATATTAAACAAGTATAAAACAATTTATTATGTGATAATGAGAATTTTGAATGAGAATTTTTGAATACAGACCATCAAAACATCATAGAACAACAAACCAATAGAACAACAAACCAAACAATAAAAACACCAACCAAACACATATTTCTCCCCCTTTTTGTCATACATCAAAAAGGGATATATTAGCAAGAAAACTTTCTTATTCAACAACACAAACATTAAGTTCACCACATATAAAAGAAAATTTATTATAGTCAAGTGGTTTAGTGAAAATATCGGTAAGTTCCAAATCGGAAGAAACATAATCAATCTCAATATCACCTTTCTCAAAATGATCTCTATGGAAGTGATATCGAATCTCAATGTGCTTGATCTTACTATGTTGATTTACATTCTTAGTCATATGGATAGTACTAGTGTTATCACAAAATTTTTTATATGATCATAATGCAAATCATAATCAAGGAGAGTGTGTTTCATCCAAAGGACTTGAGCACAACAAGCCCCCGCCCCCATCGCAACATACTCTGCCTCAGCAGTTGAGAGGGCTACTGAATTATGTTTCTTGGGAGACCCTGAAACAAGACAATTACCATGAAATTGACATGTTATACTAGTACTCTTCTTATCCACTCTACAACCCGCATAGTCGGCATCCGAAAAACTCATCATTGAGAAATCTCCGATTTTCAGATACCATAGACCCATTCCAATAGTGCCCTTAATATAACGAATAATGCGTTTTATCGCAATTAAATGAGATTCTTTGGGACACGATTGGAATCTAGCACAAAGACAAACACTAAACATAATATCTGGCCTGCTAGCCGTTAAATACAACAAACAACCAATCATACTTCTATACAATTTTATATCAACACACTTACCTTGGTCATCCTTATCAAGCTTGGTGGTGGTGGCCATGGGAGTGTTGCAAATTTTTGAATCTTCAAGTTCAAATTTCTTGATGAGTTCCTTGGAGTACTTCGCTTGACATATGAAAATCCCATCACTCATTTGCTTGATTTGGAGTCCAAGAAAATAGTTCAATTCACCCATTAATGAATCTCAAATTCACGTTGCATGCATTGCTCAAACTCCTTGCAAAGTAACTCACTAGTAGAATCAAAGATTATATCAACATATATTTGAACTATAAGAATGTCACTATCAACATGTTTAGAAATAGTGTGGTGTCTACTTTGCCTTTAATAAAATCATTTGAAAGAAGAAAACTAGAAAGCCTTTCATACCAAGCTCTTAGAGCTTGTTTTAAACCATACAATGCTTTATCTAACTTGAAAATAAAATTTGGATGTACATGATCCACAAAACCGGGAGGTTGTTCAACATAAACTTTATCATAAATAAAACCATTTAAAAATGCACTTTTTACATCCATATGAAAAAGTTTGAAATTTTTAAAAGATGCATAAGCTAGTGTGATTCGTATAGCTTCAAGCCGTGCTACGGGTGCAAAGGTCTTCTCAAAGTCGATTCCTTCAACTTGAGTGTAACCTTGGGCCACTAACCTAGACTTATTCCTAATAACATTTCCTGAATCATCCAACTTGTTTCTAAAAATTCACTTAGTACCAATTATTGGTCTATCATGGGTCTAGGAACAAGGTGCCAAACTTGGTTGCGCTCAAATTGATTGATCTCTTCTTGCATAGCTAGCAACCAATATGAGTCACCCTCGGCTTTGAGGATGTTCTTGGGTTCAAAATGAGATATGAATGCAAAATTTTCACATAATTCATGGAGTTTGGAGCGAGTAGTTACCCACTTTGATACATCACCTATGATGAGATCTTTGGGATGATTGAGGCGTATCTCCAATCTTTAGGGAGTGGTTGTGATTGTTCCACTTCATCCTTTTTAACTTCACCAATAGATTCTTTCTTGTCATCTTGAATGGGTGAGTCCTTTAAAGATATTTTCTCCATGTCCTCACCTAATGAGTCAATCTCTACAACATTCTCAACAATAGCATTAGATTCTTCAAATTTAACATGCATAGATTCTTCAATAGTTGAGATGATTTATTGAATACTCTATATGCTTTGCTAGTACTAGAATAGCCAACAAAGATTGCTTCATAAGCCTTAGCATCAAATTTACCCAAATTATCTTTAGTATTCAAAACAAAACACTTGCATCTAAAAACTTTAAAGTATGAAACATTTAGTTTTCTCAAATGATAAATTTCAAAAGAGGTTTTGAAAGTATTTTTACACAAATAAATACGATTTGATATGAAGCATGCGGTGTTTACAGCCTCGGCCCATAAATATTGAGGGAGCCCATATTCACTTATCATAGTCTTAGCCATTTCTTGAAGAGTTCTATTCTTCCTTTCAACTACTCCATTTTGTTGTGGAGTCCTAGGACATGACATTACATGCTTAATTTCCTTTGAAATCACCTAGAGGGGGTGAATAGGTGATAATGCTAATCTAATGAACTTAATGCGGAATTTAAAACTACTTTCAATAACAACAATTGATGCACACACAAGCAAGTATATGATATAGCAATATGCATAAAGTAAAGAAAGAGAGATAGAGTAAGAGACAAGGATCAAGCGCAAACAACAAGATATGTTTCGAAATTCGAGCACCCAGCTCTACATCCCCGCCTTCACCACCGTGAAGGATTTCAAGTCCACTAGCTTGTCCACAAAGGACTCCCATAAAGGGAACCTCCATCGAGGATTTGGGACAATACAATCACAAGGAGTACCCAACTCCTCTCCTTACAAACTCAACCTCCTCCTTGAGGCACAACTCCAAGCCAACAAACAATCACCTCACAACTTGAGGGATTAGCACAAGGCAACACAAGAATCACCTCACAACTTGAGGGATAAACCCAGTTACACAACCTCCTCAACACAATGAGGGAAAGGCACAAAGCCAAGCAAATGTAGGGTTTACAACTTGGTGGTCTAAACAACAACCACAAACAATTTCTTTCCCACACAAGGATCCTAAAGAATAAGATAGTAGAAGTAGCTCAAGTGTGGAGAAAACCAAAGGAATGAAAATCCAAAACTCAAAGAAAAATCTTTGGGAAAAACTAGAAATCAAGATGAAGAAGTTGAATCAAACACTTTTCCCAAAAACCCTTTTCTTTGATTTTTCAAACCCTAGCAAAAACACCAAATAGATTGTTCAATTTAAAGCCCAAAAACTTCTTTTGATTGCTGTGAAAACACTAGAGAGTCAGGAAAAATTCGCACAAAAAATCTTAGAGAAAACCTCTTTCCAATGGGGTATTTATAACTCCTAGAAAAATATAGCCGTTGGCAGCAGATTCTGCCAAAAATGCACTGTCGGTCGACCGGTCGGTCGACCGCCCAAAGGTCGATTTTTGACCGCTGGCAGCAAACGGTCGACAGGGCGATCGACCGTCCCAGATACAGAGAGCAACGCTCTCTGTCCGGTCGACTGCTCGGTCGACCGGGGGCAACCCGAGAGCAAACTGCTCTCAGTCGGTCGACCGAGCGGTCGACCGGCTTATGGGTAAGCCAGCGTGCACGTATCCGCGACGTCGGTCGACCGGCTACTTGGTACGGTCGACCGTCCGGTCGACCGGCCTTGCCTAGCAGCTGCAGTTCTGGGCCAGAAAAACAAAGTATTTTTAATCTTATAAATTCCCATAAAAACTCTAAAATTACACAAAAGTGGTTTTATCATATTACATTGAAATGTAAACTTGTGTTAATAATCTCAACACAAAATTTCAAACATTTTGAAACATTTTTGTGTCGTATTATTTTTGCCAAAAACCAAACACTGTATTTTCTAAATTTGGATTTTTGAATATAAAATACATTTTATCCAAAACTCATCCAAATACAAAAGCATGATATTAAACAACATTTAGGCATGATGCATATGGATAGAAATTCAATATACATGAAACATATATATATCCATGTTTTTGTCATTAATTCCAAAATATGTTTTGTTAAAATACAAAACCTAAAACATATGAATAGGTATATCAAATTAAGTTTGTTTAAGTAGTTGAAGCATGCATGTATATAGAACGAATCTAATATACACTAAACCATGTAAACTTGTTTTGATATAAAATCTATTCATGAAAACAAGATCGGTTAAACCAAAAACCGAAAACCAATATTAAAAACATGAAACGTGTGTGTTGTGAACTTGAGCATATCATACTATTCTAATCTTTACAATTGGATCTAAACACAAAACTAAACTAGGTACCGATGTCTTCTTATAGAGCACAATCTCCAAGCCTACTCGATCCAAACCGTGATTCACTGAGCTTGACTCCAATGAGAGCTATATATGATCTTGATACTCGGGCTCTTGAATCACCATATGAAGGCTTCCAAACCATCTTGTTGAAGCAATCACCAACTAATATCTTGGCTAAAGATCTGAAACTAAATATTACAAGATTATTAGTACACATAACTACATGAGTTAATCATCATCAAAACTAGAGTGGAAGGCCTTTGGGCCAACAATCTCCCCCTTTTTGATGATGACAAAACTCATGGAGTTATATATGCATGGATTAAAGTTAAGCTCCAAAGAAGCTCCCCCTTAACTAATGCATCAAAATAAGCATAAAGATATGCAATGAATGTTCATAAACATGTATGCATCAACATGCTTAAAACACATAAATTTCTAAAACATGCTCTTGATACCAATTAAATAAAACAAATACGTTCTCAAAACAAGCTCTTGATATCAATTGCAAAACAAAACTAATGAAGCTTTTGATACCAAAAATAAACATGTTCTTAAAATAAAACTCTTGATACCAATTATGCTCTTGATACCAAAAATAAACATGTTCTTTAAATAAAACTCTTGATACCAATAATGCTCTTTGATACCAAGTGAACTCAATAAAACCATAAACACATGCATACAAAACAAGCATATAAACTCAAATTCTTCTCCCCCTTTTTGTCAATCATCAACAAAGGGGTTAAAAACAAAATGAATAAAAACATATTCTTCTTCCCTTTTGTTCAAAACAAGGAATCAATAAAGGGTCATACAACAAAACATTCTCTCCCCTTTTGTATAAAACAAACATGACAAGGGGTCAAATCAAATATGATACCAATTAAAAAAATATGTCAATGAGGCGCATATTGATACCAAAAAGTGAAACTTTACCAATTGAAAAATAAAAATCTTGATACAATAGAGAAGTAAACAATCTTGATGCAATACCAATTGAAATTAAACATTACAAATTTTGAATTTCTAAACATAAATCTTGATAACGATTGAAATTATTATTCTTTAAAGCATGAGATACCAATAGAAATTTTTTCAATCATAAAGCAATTGAAATTATTATTTTCTATCATAAAGCAAGGGGGTGGAAAACAAAACACCAATTGGAAGATAGAATATAAGATTTTCTCTCCCTTTATGAAATACCAACTAAAACATGCAAAAGCTTGTGTATGGATACCAACTGAAAACTAAATCAATTGAAACAAAGTTGAAGCTCAAGCTTAGCATAATCAAAACATGTGCTCAAGGATATAGAAATATGATAAGCACAAATAAGACATATATATGTATGAAAAATTAGATACCAATGAAATTGATATTCTTTGAAGTGCAAACATACATATACAAAAATATGAATATACAAGAAATGTCAATATTGATACCAATTGAAAGAATTCAATGATACCAATTGAAACAAACAATAAGATCAAATGTATATCTCATATTACCTACCACCCAATCATGCACATGTTTAAAGTGATTTTCAATAAGGACATACAAGGCATAGTCTCCCAACTAACCGCCCGTTGATGGTAGGGGTTTTCAAAAATGAATTTGAAAAAGTAGTATGTTTGAAAAACTCTACCAATACGAAGAATATCGCAACTAGTTAAATGAAAAACTTGTTAACTAGTACGAAATCCTTCAAGCAAGGAATGACACAAAAATATTTTTCATGAAACATGAAAATCACATGATCACTAAACACTCAAAGTCCATAAAGCCCATATCATACTCATGAAAACATACTCATGAGAAACATAATAAAATGAGTGAACAAGTGTAATGTGAAATACATAATCATGAAAATTTTTGCATTTAAGCTTAAATGAAATTCCTTTAAAACATTAACACACGAAAAACTAAATTTTCATTACCAATTTGAAATTACCTAAAAACATGAAAATCATCAAAACGATTTAAACTTCAAGGCATATGTATGTCATGTACAAACTAAAGTATACATACATATCCTAAACTTAATGAGTCGACAAAAGTATATGCATGAAGGCACGTGGCTCAAAGGATGTATATGTATAATCAATACTTTGGACAAGATAGACATATACATGAAGTTAAAACACATGATCATAGAAACATATCCAAAATGAGGAATACAAGTTAGAATGCATGAATCATCAAAACTAGACTATATTAGCACATCTAATGGGTACAAATAAGCATTCAAGTCCAAACATATAATAATTTACTTGTGGTACATTCCATGTACAAGTATATATCCTAGTTTTAATGAAAACTAACACCTAAACATGTAATCAAATCATGTAGCATGAAACGGTACATAAATCAATATGATAAACACAAAAACGATCATTATGTAAATCCACATGCTATTAGAGTTATGAAATACATAATAGCTAAACAATGGTGAGAACACAACATATGGGTCCATCTAAACATGGGTGATCTTATAAGCTATACATGCATGTCAATGGTCTAATACATGGCATTTAACATACT
Source organism: Agave tequilana (assembly GCA_038442645.1). NCBI lineage: Eukaryota > Viridiplantae > Streptophyta > Magnoliopsida > Asparagales > Asparagaceae > Agave > Agave tequilana. Next base: position 78,817 of record JAVJIF010034060.1, on the reverse strand, counting down.
AATCAAAACATGAAGCATCAAAACAAAAATCATAAACATCTAAATGATCATTATGTACATGCATGTGCATTATATCTAGAGCATACATATTAGTTAAAAACAAAGTAAGAACTTATAGATATAAATCTATTTAAAGCATGGGTGTCTCAAATAACTAACAAATACAACACTAATTTAATGAACATGACATAAACATAATGAACCAAAAAAAACAAGACATGCTATAAATGATGAACATGAAAAGCATGTAAATATAAACTGGAGTTAGAGATTGATACCAAAACCGATGAAGGCACCTCTCTAGTTCTCCAAACCAATGTGGTCCTCCCACCAAACCTTCCTTGAAAGTGATGCATTCAAAAATGATTTTCTTTAAGCTTGGAACGCATCCACCTCAAGGCACCAACACTCTCACATAATGCGAGAGCCCCACCTACATCAAAAAGCATAGAGGTGGTCTTTGGTACCCATTTTCTTTTGGGTCCACGGGGGTTAGTATCTTTTCTAACCCAAACAAAATTGGTTGCTAAATTTTCATCATGTAAGCGATCATAGCAAAATCTAGCAAGGTGGCCTTTACGACCACAATGTGTACAAGTGTACACATGAGCATACATGTGATGGTGGTGACCGTGGGAAGCATGTGTATGCCATGATGGGTATGCATGCAAAGATGGAACTTATTTCTTACGAACCAAGGTTTCCAAGCGTGTATGATCCAAAGCACATTGGCTCAAAGTGGAACCCAAACAATCAACACTTTTCTTCAAAATATTTATATCTTTTCAATACTTGAAGATAAAGTGGAGCATGCAATAGGAGAGCTAGAAGAAGAAGCTACACTAGCATGGCAAACATGAGAATCTAAATCATTTTGCAAGGATTTATTTTTATTTAAAAGTAAATCCAATTCTTTTGTAATGAAATCAATTTCATTTTTCAAAACAAGGTTATCTTTTAAAACAAAATCTAATTTGAAGATAAAGCCTCATTGTTCTTCAAAATATCATCACAATCATTTTTGTTTTTCAAAACATCAATTTCTTTTAGGGCAAGGTCTAGTTGAGATCTTAGTGAGTCACGTTCACTAGAAATCACTTCCTTCTCTTGCAAAACCAATTCAAAAGTTGGGCACAAATCCTTCATTTCTTCTTTTAAATCAAAGTTCTTCTTTTTCAAAGTTCATGTTTTTTCAAGAATTTTTCAAGCTTTGTGGCAAGTTCTACATTTAAATTTTGAACTTCTAAACGTCCATAGCAATATGAACTAGAGCTATCATCTAGTTGAGAATCCAATTGTACCTCAAGGGAGTCTTTCCCTTGGACCATGAGGCAATGCTCGTCGGACTTGTCTCTCCTAGATCTCCTCAACTTGTTGATAATCCTTGGTAGCTCGGGAGAAGTCAATATGCTCCAAACTGCAAAAGCCAAATCATAATGAGCAAACACAAGTAAAATATCTTCATTCAGAGATGCTCTAAGTGTCTTAAGTGCTAATGCATTTGCCTTTTTATGCTTGCTACTATTTGGGTAGGATTCTATAGTAGTGGCTTGATAAACTAGATGTCCTAGGCTTTTTAAATGACTACTCATCTTGGCCTTCCAAATATCATGTCTAGAAAAATCAAACATAGGAGGGCTATCCATGAGTGCAAACTAAATGTGTGCAAATGAGAAATGTAAATGAAGATTAGCAAACCAAGATCTCACTCCTAGGTGGTTAAACCTAATATCAGGAGCGTAGGCTCTGATACCAATTGAAATCACCTAGAGGTGGGTGAATAGGTGATAATACTAATCTAATAAACTTAATGCGGAATTTAAAAACTACTTGCAATAACAACAATTGATGCACACACAAGCAAGTATATGATATAGCAATATGCACAAAGTAAAGAGAGAGAGATAGAGTAAGAGTCAAGGGATCAAGCGCAAACAACAAGATATGTTTCGAGGTTCAAGCACCCAGCTCTACATCCCGCCTTCACCACCGTGAAGGATTTCAAGTCCACTAGCTTGTCCACAAAGGACTCCCACAAAGGGAACCTCCACCGAGGATTTAGGGCAATACAATCACGAGGAGTACCCAACTCCTCTCCTTACAAACTCAACCTCCTCCTTGAGGCACAACTCCAAGCCAACAAACAATCACCTCACAACTTGAGGGATTAGCACAAGGCAACACAAGGATCACCTTACAACTTGAGGGATACAACCCACTTGCACAACCTCCTCAACACAATGAGGGAAAGGCACAAAGCCAAGCAAATGTAGGGTTTACAACTTGGTGGTCTAAACAACAACCACAAACTATTTCTTTCCCACACAAGGATCTTAAAGAATAAGATAGTAGATGTAGCTCAAGTGTGGAGAAAACCAAAGGAATGGAAATCAATTACTCAAAGAAAAATCCTTGGGAAAAACTAGAAATCAAGATGAAGAAGTTGAATCAAACACTTTTCCCAAAAACCCTTTTCTTTGATTTTCTAAACCCTAGCAAAAACACCAAATAGATTGTTCAATTTAAAGCCCAAAAACTTCTTTTGATTGCTGTGAAAACACTAGAGAGTCAGGAAAAATTTGCACAAAAAAATCTTAGAGAAAACCTCTTTCCAATGGGGTATTTATAGCCCCTAGAAAAATATAGCCGTTGGCAGCAGATTCTGCCAAAAATGCACTGTCAGTCAACCGGTCGGTCGACCGTCCAACGGTCAATTTTTGACCGCTGGCAGCAAACGGTCGACCGGGCGGTCGACCGTCCCAGATACAGAGAGCAACGCTCTCTGTCCGGTTGACCGCTCGGTCGACCGGGGGCAACCCGAGAGCAAACTGCTCTCAGTCGGTCGACCGAGCAGTCGACCGGCTTATGGGTAAGCCAGCGTGCATGTATCCGTGATGTCAGTTGACCGCTACGGTCGACCGGCTACTTGGTACGGTCGACCGGCCTAGCCTGGCAGCTGCAGTTCTGGGCCAGAGAAATAAAGTATTTTTAATCTTATAAATTCCCATAAAAACTCTAAAATTACACAAAAGTGGTTTTATCATATTACATTGAAATGTAAACTTGTGTTAATAATTTCAACACAAATTTCAAACATTTTGAAACATTTTTGTGTCTTATCATTTTTGCCAAAAACCAAACACTTATTTTCTAAATTTGGATTTTTGAATATAAAATACATTTTATCCAAAACTCATTCAAATACAAAAACATGATATTAAACCACATTTAGGCATGATGCATATGGATAGAAATTCAATATACATGAAACATATATATATCCATGTTTTTGTCATTAATTCCAAAATATGTTTTGTTAAAATACAAAACCTAAAAACATATGAATAGGTATATCAAAATAAGTTTTTCTAAGTAGTTGAAGCATGCATGTATATAGAACAAATCTAATACACACTAAACCATGTAAACTTGTTTTGATATAAAATCTATTCATGAAAACCAAAGTCGGTTAAACCAAAAACCGAAAACCAATATTAAAAACATGAAACGTGTGTGTTGTGAACTTGAGCATATCATACTATTCTAATCTTTACAATTGGATCTAAACACAAAACTAAACTAGGTATCGATGTCTTCTTGTAGAGCGCAATCTCCAAGCCGACTCGATCCAAACCGTGATTCACCGAGCTTGACTCCAATGAGTGCTATATATGATCTTGATACTCGGGCTCTTGAATCACCATGTGAAGGCTTTCAAACCATCTTGTTGAAGCTATCACCAACTAATATCTTGGCTAAAGATCTGAAACTAAATATCACAAGATTATTAGTACACATAACTACATGAGTTAATCATCATCAAAACTAGAGTGGAAGGCTTTTGGGCCAACATCCTTTTCATCACAATAAGTCGTGAAGAGATGGTTAACAAACTCACCACCTCTATCACATCTTATCAGTAAAATCAAAAATCCTTTTTCTTTTTCAACCCTCTTTCGAAAAATCTTAAAATGCGAAAAAGTTTGATCTTTATGCTCCACAAAGAAAACCCAAGTGAAACGAGAAAAATCATCAACTAAAACAAATACATATCTATTTCCATTTAAGCTTTTAGTTTTAGTTGATCCAAAAAGATCCATGTGAATCAATTCTAAAGGCCTAGATGACATGATATCTTTGATTAGTTTGAAAGAAAACTTGGTTTGTTTCCCAAGTTGGCACGCACCACAAATGCGGTCTTTTTCAAACTTCAAACAAGAAATACCCTTCACCAATTCCTTAAAATTAATTCTAGTAAGGTGATCAAAAGATGCATGTCCTAATCTTCTATGCCATAACCATGAAATCTCATCAAAAGCATTCAAACATTAAGTATAACAATCCAAATTAAGCATGTCAATAATATAGACATTATTTCATGAAATCCGGTAAGAATACAATCATTGGTTTTACAATCAAAAATTTTACAAGAAAACAAACCTTTGAGACCACGATCGCATAATTGACTTATGCTAAGCAAGTTATGTTTAAGCCCATCAACAAGAATAACATTTTCTATTAAAGGAGATACACCAATCTTAATGTTACCTTTACCGATGATGGTGCCCTTGGAGTCATCTCCGTAGGTGACGGTGCCACCTTCATCGTACCTTGATAAGGTTGTGAAATTGTTGATATCCCATGTCATATGCCTTGAACAACCACTATCAAGGTACCACCGCTCCTTACCTCTTGGATCCTTAGTGTGTACCTACATCAAATAATTTAGGACTTGATTTTGGTACCCATATTTTCTTGGGTCCTAGAGAGAGTGTTTCAAACCCACACAAGATTATTTGTCCTATTTATATGATCATAGCAAAATTTAGCCAAATGGCCATTCTGGACACAATAAGTACATTTATAAATTCTACCATATTTAAAAGCATAATGAGCATGTGGTTTACGAGCATGTGAATTGTGAGCATGGTAGATTTAGCATGATTGACATATGATGTGTTGGCATGATAAGTAAGTGAAGTTTTGACATGGGTTATTTTATCATTTTTAGCATGTGGATTGTGCATATGCTTCTTTGAAAATATTTCTTCTAATTTATAAGTGTTAAAAGTACATTCTTTTAAAACATTTTCAAAATCATTGATTTTAGTTTTTAACATGCATAATTCATTTTCATCAATTTTTGGATATTTAGCTTTACAAGCAATTCTGTAGGCATTAAAATCTCTTTGCGTTGAAATAAGATTAGAAGATAGTTCATCCTTTTCTTTTGAAGAAATTGCAAGTTGATTTTTAAACATCTCAATTTCCTTTTTCAATTTGAACACTCTACCTTTTTATCATCAAAACTTTCTGAAAGTTCAACAAAATCATGTACTAACATTTTTCTACTTATTTCACTTTCATCATCAAGTGGTTGGTTAGTTACCTTAGGTGTGTTTGTCATGAAACACACGTTTGCCGTGTCGACTTCATCTTCGGATTAACTTTCCGAACCCAAGTGGCTTTGTATACCTTCTTTTCAACCGGCCTCTTTTGCTTCAAGGAGGAAGACATCTTTTTCTTGAAATCTGGACAATGGCCATGATGTGTCCGAGTTTCCGACAATTGTACCATATGATCCTTTTCTCCTCCTTCCCTTCCCATCGCCTTCTATTGTTGAGCTTATTTTTGCGGTACAATCTCATTACATTTCTCACAAGAAGAGATAGCTCTTCATCATCTTCTTCATCTTCTTCATCATCGTAGTTGGAGGAGGAAGACTTGAAAGTTATTGACTTTTTCTTTTGAGGTACCGTATCTTCTCTAGCCTTCTTCTCTATCTCATGAGTCTTAAGATTTCCAATAAGATTTATGAACTCCATCTCATCTTTGTCATTCAACTCCTTTAAGGTGGTAGCTTTGATTTCCCATGACGAAGGAAGAGCACGAATCACTTTACGCACCTTTTATTCGTTGCTTATATCATCACCTAGAGAAGAAAGAGCATTTGTAATCTTAGTAAACTTGGTAATCATATCATCAATAGATACATCTTCTAACATTTTAAACTTTCATATAGGGAATGCAAGAGATCTATTTTAGCTCTCTTGACTTGTGATGTTCCCTCATGAGTGACCAATAAGTGTTGCCAAATCTCATAGGCGAAATTGCAATGGATAACCCGTGTTAAGTCATCCTCATTCAAAGCTAAAAGTAGGGCATTTTGAGCCTTTGAATTAGCATCAAATTCCTTGAAGGTAAGTTCGAACCAAGTATCCTCCTTACTTTCGGGACTACTATAAGGCTTGGTCAAAGACTTAGCAACTAGACTACCTAGAGATTGTAGAAAAATGGTCATCCTAACTTTCCATATGGAAAAGTTGAGTCCATCAAATTTTAGTGGGGTTTTAATGTTATCGGCCATCTTTACTAGTGAATGAATGAAGATATGAAAATAGTGATTAGCAAATTATAGGATCTCTCTAAGGATGTGAAGCCAAAAATTAGAGTCCTAGCTCTGATACCAATTGAAATCATCTAGAGGGGGGGTGAATAGGTGATAATTCTAATCAATATACAAAATTAAAATGAAATGATGCAACGATCATCCGAAACAAGATTAGAAGCCAAATACCCCGTGAAGGGCTCTGAACTTCTTCCTCGTGACTCCTCTAGATAAGAGTTTGAGGTGCGCAATGCAATCTTATTGTATGACTATTAATCGACAATATAGCAATGAATATAAAGCAAGTAAATAATGCAAATAAACCAACACAAACACTGAGATTGTTTCGAGGTTCGAGCACCCAGCTCTACGTCCCCGCCTTCACCCAAAAGGATTTCCAACCACTATAACTTTCAAAAATAATTACAACCATAAGGGAGTACCCAACTCCTCATCACACTCCTCTAGTCCAGAGGTAGTGGAGGCATAAATACAAGAATATCTTGGTGATCAAAAGACCACAAACCCTCTTTTGAAAAAAATTTTACCTTACAAAAACCCTAGAGAATAATGTGTAAGATTGAAGCTCAAGTTTTGTAAGTGAAAAAGAAAATAGAATTGAAAAGAGTTTTGAATCAAAAACTTCAGTGAAAAGAGAGAATTTTTGAGCATAAAAACTGAGAGTAAAAACTTCTTTTGAAAGACTTAAACTTGATTTCTTTTGCAAAGGATTGTTGTATTCACCTCAGCGCTAATCATCCTTATATATAGAATAAAACTAGGAATTAAAAAGTAAACTGACATAATGAATAATTAGGAAAGATTAGACCCAAATCTAGCCCTCAAATTCGTTTAGAGAAGAAAACCACGTTTTAAAACGTGTTTAAAAAAACTAACCGTTGGGCTGAAATTTAGCTCACGGTCGACCGGCCGGTCGATTACAAAAAATTTAACCGTTGCCTACCCACGGTCGACCGTCCCAAATAGAGTCTTAGGTGCTTTCAGTCGGCCGAAACTCGGTCGACCGACATGGGGTCCGGTCGACCGCCCGGTCGACCGGGTAACGTGCACACATGCACACACCCAAACGGTCAGAAGCCCGGTCGACCGCCCGATCGATCGTTCTGACCTGAAATAGGGCCGGTCGACCATCCGGTCGACCGCAATAGGCCAAAACAGATCTTTTTGAAAAATAATTTAGAAGGTCTTAATAATTTTCAAACTAATTTTGATCAAAACTAGATATACTATATAAAAATAAAGTTTGTAAGTGTTAGAACATGTTTAAAAATATTTTATTATATATAGGAGAAATATTTTTAGAAAAATCAAGTGCAAAATCTTGTCTGTGGGGAAAGTTGAGCTTCAACACTATACACTATCCTTTAACAAACTAAAAATTATAAAAACTGAAAAGAAGTCTCTCAACCGCATTACACCAAGCTAGAGCCTTCTCTTCTATAAAAACGTCCTCTTGCGCCATTTGCCTTTTGACTTTATAATCCTTGCAATATGCTTAAAAAAAGGCCATCATGACTAGTACAAACCTGAAACTCATATTAAACAACTTATTAGTACCAAATAGCTTCTATGTGTTTTGTTATCTCAAAACTTAAACAAATAGAGAGTGTAACTTTTGGGCCAACAGGGCTTGTGGGACCTTTTCGTATAATCGCTCTTGATTCAGAGCTTTGTATGGGAAGTTGGGGAGTAAAGATCTTTTTCCGATGAAAGCAACAATTCACCCATCCTAGAGCAAGTAATCTCACTTAAACATTTAGAATCAGAGCTGGACTCACCTTCAATAGGTAAGACTGGACGGACTCAGGGGATGAACAAGAACAAAAAAAGGAATGTGATGTAGATTTATAAGCAATATTAAGAGTCTTTCTCAATGAGGTCAAATGAATCACAGGCTGTCATTAATTCACATGGGTCAAAGAGAAATTGAAGTAAAGAAAGAAAGAATGGAAACCCACTTCGATTCTAGCTGTTGATAAAGCTACAAGGCTACCGACTAAGCCAAAAACTAGATAGATCTCAAATAGAAGCGGGACGAGACGGAAGTGATTTGGGACTGTTAAAGAGTGACATACGATAAAACAAAGAGGTCGAGAGAAGTAGAAGAAGAAGAAGAAAATGAAAGATGAACAATATTATTGTCATAATAATTATAAAGAAGGAGGGAACTCATGAATAGTCCTAGGTTCCTTATATATATACACACTTCGTACTCATCATTGCTACGTGATTGTAAAATCAAAGAGATAAGAATTATCATATAGCTTTGGGCTAACGGGTCGTGTCCACGAGGAGGAATGCGATAGAAGCTTTTCGGTGTTTTTGTTAAGTAACAAAGAATGAAGTTGGTGTCTTTCATTTAAGTTGAAAAAGAGAATGGAGAGAAGGAAAATGATTAAATAAAAATTGAAAATTTAGAGAAGGCTTTGGAAAAGATGATTTTTTTTACAAAGCTTGAAGAGTGATTTGTTATTTTTAATATAAGAAGAAGATCTAGGCTCACTATCTCGCTACTCAACGATGTGTTCTTCTCTTGAAATACTTAGTGCCTTAACTTGATCATAGACAAAAACTTAAGCATGAGTTTAGAAAGTTTTAAGCAAAGCAAATAAGATAGTTTGAAAAAGTTAACTCTTTTCTTTATGAAATCATCTTGAGTTGAATGTTAAATCCTTAAGTATTTTAAGTATGAAATAAAAACAAGTCAAGAGATGTTTCAAAAGTAGTAGGAGTTTAGAAATCCAAACCCATCCTCATTTGCCTTCAAGAACACTTTCAAAAAAGAAAGGCTTAGTTTAGGCATGCAAATGATTCATTGGGTCTTTTCATTAAAACCATTCAAAAAGAAGAGGGATCAGAGAGAAGAACAATAGTGAGCCCAGAAAATGAATTTTGCTACTCATGGAAGATGAAAAATAATACATGTAAATAAAGTAAGACTTACCCATGAGTTGGAATGGAAGAAGAGAAAGCTTGATCCTTTTATTGATGTCACTTCAATCTTCAGATTACAATCTCTCAATTCCTCTCTCTCACTAGTATTTGAATGAACTACAAATTATAAAATAAAGTTACAACTTCTACACTATCTAACAAAAGAGTCTAAACCTTAAAAACAAAGAGATAAACTAAAACTAAGTTCTGGTCCATTATTTTGTACAAAACTCTGTCTTTTATAGGCAAAACCCCAGAGGGAAAGGAATGAGGAGATAAGGGGAGCGATCCCTTATCTCCAACAACAAGCCACGGATCTGCGGCTTTTCGCGGCTAGGATGTGGCCAAATGGGCACATCCTGGTGGAGAACTGGTTGATGTGGACGTTGGCTCCCTTTCGTCTTGCTGGATTCATTGTTTCAGCTCCTGGATTTGATGAAATGATCTTTTATTGTTGGCTTTAACCACTTGAATTGGGAAGATTCATTTCAACCGATTTTTAGCCTCTCTGATTTGCCAAGATTTGTCCCGATTTCCTGATTTCGAATTTATTCTGAATTAAATCAGAATTTGATTGGCTCTTGGGCTCGTTTCTCTTTCCTATCCTTTAGCAATGGGCCTGCATTTATAAAGAAAAATAAAACTTATTAATATGATTTATTTAGATAATAAGCATGGTAATGTGATAATATGTATGCAATATATGTGACCGATCACACCACCATACTTATCTTTTACTCACCTCGATCAAAACATCTAAACTAATCCTAATCAATTATTAGATGACTTTTGCAAGTCACTCGATTGCACTGAGCATGTGCAATAAGCCGTTAAACCTCTAGGTTACCCCTAGAGGACAAGTTTTATCTCGCGAGAGTTTTCAGTGGATTGCACCCACAAAATCCATAAAGAAAGAAAAAATGTTAGTATTTTTGAAAAACATTTTGAAAAGGTAGGAAATATTTGAGGTATTATTGTAAGAGTTCAAGTAATCTATAAGTTATAGGAATATCAAAAAATTTCATTCCTAAACTTAGTCTTTATTCAAAAATATGTCATCAATCAAAGTAAGGAGTCAAATTGTATTTCTCATATATACTATTACTTTATCCTGAGTTATATGCACCTTCGTGACCGTGAAGTTTGACTAAGGGTTCTTTAACATTAACCCCTATGCCTTATTTATATTTATTTTAATTTTATTTATTCCTCAATTCCATTAGGCTTTCTCATCTACTCATGTAACGAGCCTTTAGTCGGTAACACCTAAACCAGACAGTTTTAGGGCACCAGGTGAGAAAAAACCCCTAAGGACTTAAACACTCGAGCAGACAAAGCCACGAAATCAAGAGTTTTTATTTATAAAATGTACAGCTTTTAGGCGTGAATACTTATGCTTCATGAGGCACAAATACCCAGCTTAATCAGAGGATTTATATATATATATTATATATATATATTTTCAAACTTATCTAATTATCTTTTGCATAAATACCAAGGCTTGCTTAGGCCAAAGCACCTAGCTAATCAATAATTAGATTTGCATATATTTATTTATTTATTTATTATATAAGGCATAAGAATTTTTGTCATTGAACCCTAAGTGTATAAGTGTATAAAATGTGCATATTTCTTCAAGGTAAAGATCAAGATTAAATTACTTTCACCAAAAATTTTCCTAACCCTAAAAATCAAACAAGTCATCTTATTTTGATAAAGTGTAAGAAATCCTAATTATGATTTTCCTATTCCTTAAAATTGAATTAATTTCTTACAAAAAATATATCAAAATATTGTTCTTACCTTTCAAAAAGTTTTTATATATATATATTTTTTCTTTGTTTTATATTTTTTTAGTTATATTGGTCATGTTAGAGCCCTCTCCCACACTTATCTCATGCATTGTCCTCATTGTATGAATGAAATGTATAGATGCATGAAATAAAATGAAAAAGAGGAAAGTTACCGATATACTGGGTCAAAAAGACCCATAACCGTTTCATTTACCGGCACCGATTCCAAGAAAGGTTTAAGACGTTGACCATTAACCTCAAAGTCATTTCCGTTCTTGCTGTCGCTAATTTCTATAGCACCGTATGGAAACACGGTATTTACAACGAATGGCTCAGTCTATCTTGATTTTAATTTTCCTGAAAAAAGATGAAGCCTAGAATTATAGAGTAAATCTTTTTGTTCAGGGACAAAAGTTTTTCTTATGATGTGTTCATCATGAAAAATCTTAACTCTATCTTTAGTGATCTTAATAATTTCATAGGCCTCATTTCTCAACTCCTCTAATTCAGAAATTTGTAATTTTCAAAGGTCACCGATCTTAGTCAAGGCGAAATTCAATTGCTTGATTGCCCATAAAGACCGGTGCTCTAACTCAACGGGTAGGTGACAAGTCTTTCCAAAGGCTAACTAATAAGGAGACATCCCTAAAATTGTCTTGAAAGCGGTCCTGTAGGCCCATAGGGCATCTACAAGTTTAGTGGACCAATCATTCCAATTTTGGTTCATAGTTTTCTCCAAAATAAGCTTGATTTGTCTATTGGAACCTCAACCTGCCCACTGGTTTGAGGATGATAAGGTGTGGACAATTTGTGAGTTATGGCATACTTTTGCATAAGAGCTTCAAAGGATCTATTGCAAAAGCGAGTACCATTATCACTGATGATAGCATGAGGGGTTCCGAAGCATGAGAAAATGTTCTCTTTAAAAACTTTATGACAACTTTGTTATCATTAGTTCTACTAGGAATGGCTTCTACCCACTTGGACACATAGTCCATAGCAACCAATATGTATTGGTTTCCAAATGATTTAGGAAATGGACCCATAAAGTCGATGCCCCAAACATCAAAGAGTTCTATTTCTAAAATTTGGTTGAGGGGCATCATATCTCGTTTTGAGATCCTTCCTACCATTTGGCATCTAGAGCATGTCTTGTAAAATTCATAAGCATCTTTGAACAAAGTGAGCCAATAGAACCCACTTTATAGTACTTTTTTAGCAGTCTTGTGGGGACCAAAATGTCCACCGCATGCAAGTTCGTGACAAAAGGATAAAACACTCTTAACGTCTTCATTGGGAATGCATCTCCTAATAATTTGGTCAGAATAATATTTAAAAAGATACGGTTCCTCCCAAAGAAATACCGGACTTGAGATAAGAACCAATATATATCTTTTTTGGACCAATGAGATGGAGTTTGGTTTGTGACTAAGTAATTCACTAATCAGCAAACCAAGTTTCTCTAAAGATAGCTAAGAGATTTTTATCAGGAAAGTCCTCATTTACGGGCAATTCGTTGCATGGAGAATTTGGGATTCTTGAGAGATCGTCAGCAATGACATTTTCTATGCCTTTCTTGTCACGAATCTCAAGATCGAATTCTTGAAGGTGGAAGATCCAACGAATAAGTCAGGCTTGGCATCCTTCTTCATCATGAGGTACCTAAGCGCAGAATGATTGGTGAAAATGGTGGTTTTGGATCCTAGTAGATAGGGACGAAATTTCTCTAAGGCAAACACTACTGCCAAGAATTCCTTCTGAACAGTAGTGTAGTTCAATTGAGCATCATTGAGAGTCCTACTAGAGTAGTAAATTACGTGCTGCTTGTTATCAATGCGTTGCCCTAGGACAGCGCCTATGACAAAATCAGAAGCGTTGCACATGATTTCAAACGGCTTAGACCAATCCGGTGCAGATATGATTGGTGCAGAAATAAGCTCTCCTGTAAGCTTCTCCTAAGAATTCATACATTCAACATCGAACGTGAAGGACACGTCCTTAGCTAACAGATTAGTCAATGGCCTAGCAATCTTGCTAAAATCATTGATAAATATTCGGTAAAAACCAGCATGTCCTAAGAAGGATCTAATATCCTTCAGGCAATTGGGCATGGGAAGCTTAGCAATGACCTTAATTTTGGCTCTATCCACTTCAATTCCTTTCTTAGAGATTTCATAACCCAAGACAATTCCATGTTTTACTATGAAGTGGCATTTCTCCTAGTTCAGTATCAGATTTTCTCAGCACAATGTTAGAGGACAAGTTCTAGATGGTGGAGACATTGAGTGAACGAATCTCTATAGATGGAGAAATCATCTATGAAGATTTCTAAGAATCGTTCTACCATATCAGAAAAAAGACTCAACATGCAACGTTGAAACGTTGCTGGGGCATTGCATAAGCCGAAAGGCATTTGTTGATAAGCAAATGTCTTAAATAGACATGTCAACGCAGTCTTTGCTTGGTCCTCAGGAGCAATTGGAATCTAATTATTCTCTGAGTAACCGTCAAGAAACTGTAATACTTGTGACCCGCCAAACATTCAAGCATTTGATTAATGAAGGGAAGTGGAAAATGGTCCTTATGAGTTGTAGCATTAAGCTTCCTATAGTCAATGCAAACTTGGATCCTCGTGGGAAGTCGAGTTTTGACCAACTCTTTGTTCTCTTTTTCACTATGGTAAAACAGGATTTCTTTGGAACCGCGTGGACAGGACTAGCCCATTGGCTATCAAAAATGGGATAGATTATCCTATTGTCTAAGAGTTTCACAATTTTAGCATGAATAGCCTCTTACATTATAGGGTTTAACCTACGCTGCGAGTCTCTTTTAGGTGTTGCATCTTCATTGAGATGAATGCGATGTTGAACTATGGTTGAACTCAATCCCTTTATATCAGTCATAATCCAACCAATGGCTTTCCTATGTTTTCTTAGAATTGCTTTAAGATTTTATTCTTTCCCATCATTTAAATGAGAGGCAATGATGACAGGAAAGGTCTCTTATTTGCCTAGATAGACGTACTTGAAATGTGCAGGTAAGGCTTTCAATTCTAAAGAAGAGGAAGGCTCACTAGAAGGATGAGTCAAATTTGTTGGCTCCATATTTTGTGAAATAGGGTTAGAGGCCTAATTCACTGCTGACTCAACAACCTGATCAAGATTAAAGTCATCAGACTCTAACCCAAAGTCACACACAGTTTCTAATTCCAATTCTTTCCTATGTTCACTTGTTAAGTTCTCAATGAGGTTGACTTCAAATGTTTAGTCCTCAATATCACGGGGTTGTTTTCCTCGGTTGAAGACATTGACTTCTCTAGTCATATCTCCAAAGGTTAACCTCAGGGACCCATTCCTACAATTGATTATGGCATTGGCAGTAGTAAGGAATGGTCACCCTATGATAACAAGAGTTTGAGCCCAAGGATTTGACACAGGTTGTGTCTCTAGAATTATGAAATCAACGGGGTAAATAAACTCCCCGACCCAGATAAGGACATCATTAATTTTCTCTTTTGGAATTTTCACTGAGCAGTCAGATAGTTGGATAGTAACTCGAGTTGGACTAAGATCACCCAATCTGAGTTGTTGATAAACTGAGAATGGAAGCAAGTTGATACTTGCCCCCAAATCAATAAGTGCATGACTAATCTCGGCTTGTCCTATAGTGCAGGCAATGGTGGGACAACCTGGATCCTTGTACTTGACAGGGATCAGACCCGACAGTAGCTTACTAATGTTAGTATCTAAGAAGACCTTTTGGGTACATTAGTCTTTCTCTTCTTAGTGCACATGCCCTTAAGAAACTTAGCATAGAATGGGACTTGTTGGATGGCATCAAGAAGTGGCACATTTATCTTCACTTGATTGAAGATCTCAATTATTTTATCCATGTGTGAATTTTGCTTGCTATTTTTCAGCCTATTAGGAAACGGTACTATAGGCTGGTGCACCTGACTGGTTGACTTATCTTTTTCAGATTCGTCAGATTTGGAAGGATTGGGATTAAATGAGGTGGATGCTTGATTTTGGTTGTGCTGAATGGAATTAGATGGTATTGACACTTGATTATTAACTTTCTTCCCCGACGTCAATGTATGAACAACATTACATTGATTCATTGATTGATCCTCAACCAAATGAGCTTGTTGAGAATTTTTAGGATTCATTATTGGCTGACTAGGCAAGGTACCCTTTTGTCTCTCATTCTGTAGAGTGGCTAATTGGCTCATTTAAACCTCTAGCCTTTGTATAGTTTGCATGAGAGTATCTTGGTTCTTCATGTATCTTTCCATGTTTCTCTCAAAGTCAATTATTCTCCTTTCTAGTTAAGGATTCTGGAAGGAAGATTGTAGAGCTTGGTTGGGAAAGTTTTGTTGATAGTTTGAAAAGTTAGGTGGTTAGTTGGGAGAATTATTGTGGAAATGGGAAAAGTTAGGTTGATGATTGGAAGAATAATTGACATGATGGAAGTGGCTTGAATGATTTGACCGTGAGTGGTCATTGTTATTTTGGCTCCATGAGAAATTCGGGTGATTTCTCCAGCCAGCATTGTATATTGGTACGTAAGGATTATTATTCATCCTTGAAAAGGCCACATTCATCGGTTAGGGTATTATTGCTGAGCCAAAAAATAGGACACTCCTCAAACACATGATTCATGGCTTGACAGTAAGTATAGTCTTGAGTTAGAAATTGGTTTGGGCTGACTTGATTGACTGGACTTGGTCCTAAAGCTTTCAGTCTTCTCGCTAGGTTAGCTAACTTAGCCTCATTAGCTATGGATGATTCAATAGAATAGAGACCTCCTTTTGAAGAGATGGAGTTGTATTCTTCGAGGTTTCACTAGTAGGTTCCTATGGATGGTCTTTTTAGCTAGATTGTTATATAAATCCAATCCTTCATTTTCATCCTTCTACAAAAATTGCCCTTGGCACATGCTTTCTAAGAGGGTCTTGGTAGAATAGTCTAAACTGTCATAAAGAATTTGGTATTGTCGTCATTTCTCTATTCCATGATAAGGACATTGGACAAGGAGGTCATTAAAGCGTTCAAAGTACCTCCACAACGGTTCACGATGTTCTTATTTGAATTGCATGGTGTTTTTCCTAATGAGAGCGGTCTTATGAATTGGATAGAATTTCTTTGAGAAGATCTTGATGAAACCATCCCAAGATGTGATAGAGCCGGCCGCTAATCTATAAAGCCATTTCTTGGCTATGTCCTTAAGAGCAATAGGGACAAATCTCAACCTAATAGCATCATCTATAAGGTGTGAGATTTTCATCATTAGACATACTTCATCAAATTCTCTTATGAAGAAATAGGCATCTTCGTACTCTAAGTCATGAAACTTGGGGAGTGTGTTGATGAATGAAGGCTTGAGCTCAAAATTGTATTCACCAACCGATAGAAGTTGGAAGCAAGATGGAAGTGAGGCTCTAATGGGATAGAACCTATCCTGCAAAGATGTTCGTTGAGCCATAGCCAGATCTGATCTTGTTCAAACTTAGGTGGTGATGTGTTCTAGTTAACCTAGATGAATTAGGGTCGCTTGACCATACTTGCATGCACAAACACAATCACAAACAAGTTCACCAATAGTCAACAAGAGTAATCAACCAAGCCTAGTCTTGGGTATCCTTGACCCAGACAACTCCTAACGGTTGATTGCCACGGAGGTATAATGCATACTTTGACTACGAGCTAATCAGCCAGGTCAGGGCAAGATTGGTGGGAGGTATCCGCGTAAAAGCAACAGACCTAATTAAGCCAAACCACCAGCCTTCAGGGTTTCGCCCCCCAATCCCTTTCCTAGACACTGATTTGGTAGGAGTCAAATTCTAACACCTTCCCCTTAGGATAATCTCCTAGTGAGTTTGAGATGTCCCTAAGGCCAACGTCTATCAGATTTTACTTAGGCTTAGGTTATGCATGCTTGGAGATCGTTTGTGGGCTAAGGAAGGGTAATGACTTTCCCACCTTATCTTGATTTGGGTTTTGCCCTTAGAATTGATTGTGCAAAGTATGCAAGATATAAAAAAGTAACATTCAAAAGCAAATATCACCCAAGTATGTTTCCTAAACTATATGTTATACATACGTACCTTGTCTCCAGCTATCTTCAACAGTAATTGTAAAATAAACGTAATTAGACAAATGCCTAAAATGCAAGTCTAAACATTTTTTAAGCAACTAACAATCACTCATATTACTGTTGGATTAAAACAAAGATTGTAAATATCAGATATAGCAAGAATACTAACACAAAAACTTTATTTTTGCAAGCAATATGTCCTACAAAAAAAAGCTTTTAGTAGTCTTACAAAAACTTTAACTTTTGCAATGCAATTTCTTGAAATTCTGTTTCCTACTTTCGAGAGTAGGGGTACAGAATAGCAACTCTTCTCCTGCAAAGCTTGAATGCTAAATTTGAATCTTGAAGTCCCTGAAATAAGACACCAAACTTGTTAATTACACCGTTCCCTCCCCGGCAACGGTGCTAAAAATTGATTGTAAAATCAAAGAGATAAGAATTACCGTGTAGTTTTGGGCTAACGGGTCGTGTCCACGAGGAGGAATGAGATAGAAACTTTTCGGTGCTTTTGTTAAGTAACAAAGAATGAAGTTGGTGTCTTTCTTTTAAGTTGAAAAAGAGAATGGAGAGAAGGAAAATGATTAAATGAAAATTGCAAATTTAGAGAAGGCTTTGGAAAAGGTGATTTTTTTTATAAATCTTGAAGAGTGATTTGTTATTTTTTAATATAAGAAAAAGATCTAGGCTCACTATCTCACTACTCAATGATGTGTTCTTCTCTTGAAATACTTAGTGCCTCAACTTGATCATAGTCAAAAACTTAATCTTGAGTTTAGAAAGTTTTAAGCAAAGGAAATAAGATAGATTGAAAAAGTTAACTCTTTTCTTTATGAAATCATCTTGACTTGAATGTTAAATCATCAAGTATTACAAGTATGAAATAAAAACAAGTCAAGAGATGTTTTAAAAGAAGTAGGAGTTTAGAAATCCAAACCCATCCTCATGTGCCTTCAAGAACACTTTCAAAGAAGAAAGGCTTCGTTTAGGCATGCAAATGATTCATTGGATCTTTTCATTAAAACCGTTCAAAAAGAAGAAGGATAGGAGAGAGGAACGATAGTGAGCCCAGAAAACGAATTTAGCTACTCATGGAAGATGAAAAACAATACATGTAAATAAAGTAAGACTTACCCGTGAATTGGAATGGAAGAAGAGAAAGCTTGATCCTTTTATTGATGTCACTTCAATCTTCAGATTACAATCTCTCAATTCTTCTCTCTCTCACTAGTATTTGAACTGAACTACAAATTATAAAACAAATTTACAACTTCTATACTATCTAACAAAGAGCCTAAACCTTAAAAAAGAGAGAAAAACTAAAACTAAGTTCTGGTCCATTTTTCTATACAAAACCCTGCCTTTTATAGGCAAAACCCCAGAGGGAAAGGAGTGAGGAGATAAGGGGAGCGCTCCCATTATCTCCACCAACAAGCCACGGATCCGCGGTCAGGATGTGGCCAAAAGGCCACATCCTGGTGGAGACTGGCTGGCGTGGATGTTTGCTCCCTTTTGTTTTGCTGGATTCACTGTTTTAGCTCCTGGATTTGACGAAACGATCTTGATTGTTGGCTTTAACCATTTGATTTGGGAAGATTCATTTCAATCGATTTTCAACCTCTCTAATTTGCCAAGATTTGCCCTAATTTCCTGATTTCAAATTTATTCTGAATTAAATCAAATTTTGATGGGCTTTTAGGCTCGTTTCTCTTTCCTATCCGTTAGCAATGAGCCTGCATTTTATAAAGAAAGATAGGACTTATTAATATGATTTATTTAGATAATAAGCATGGTAATGTGACAATATGTACGCAATATATATGACCGATCACTCGCAGCTTTGCTATACTCCGGTGATCTCTTGTTTGTTTTGGCTTTTCAACTCGGATTTCAATTGGTCTGGTTTCAAGTCAAATGGACCATTTTTAGCAAGTCGATCCACTTCTTCTTTAGTCAGATCGGTTGATGTTCTAGTTTTGGAATCCTTATTTTTGTAGTTTCCCCTTTTATCCATCTCGAGGAGTTTATATATGTATTTATAATGGAGGGACCCGGACCCTCGGTGCATCCAACCCATTGAGGGGGAAAGTTGCATAGAGTCGAGCAGTAGGGGCTCTGGTTGGACCTCCTTCGACTTGGATGTTTCAGCAGAGCCCGAGGAGGGCAAAGAAAGAAGCCAACAAAACACCCAAGATACCCCCGCTGGGATCACGAACGATGAAGAAAGACGCCTTCTTGCTTTGCCAGAGTATAGAAGAATGGAAATATACATTGCCAGATGTGAGATAAGACTGGTCTTATACTAGAGTATAGGATTATTTCTTGCCACACGAACTAATCCTCACCTGATCTATTGCTCATTAATAAAATAACAAAGAGGGAAAAGGAAGACCTTCGCAGCAATTGGTCTTCTTTCCCTGACTCAGCATCCAACAGGATTCGAACCTGCAAATTTCCCTTTTGTCAGGCGGATCGCTTTCTCCATTCAGCCATGGATGCGTCGGGAGTGAACTAGGCTTTTTTGTTATTCCATCTTGAGCTTCTATTTTATCCGTTAGGGGAGATTCGGGAAAAGATGGAATAAGACGTGTTTCCAAAACGAATAATATACGGGTGGAGAAGGGGGAGTTAGCAAAGTTGGACAAGGTTGGAATGAGCATAAGAACATGTATGGATGTACCAGATGGGCCAATGCTCCCAGGTTAATGCGATGTATTCCACTAGTTGACTGGAGACTTTATTATTGGCATATCAATTGGTCTAGCATGGATTGAAATAGGAGCCGGTTAGATAGGAAGCTTTGAAAATGCAGTGCACCCGGGTAAATAAGGAACAAGATGAATATAGAAATTAAAAGAGCATCCTAGACCTAAAAGGTTCCCCACATAAGCGTTCCCCAAAACACCCAATCACTAAGGTAAATGAAGTAGAAAAGCACCAATTTCTGTACTGGTTCCGGAGGAGCGAAAAAAGGGGATGTTTTGTTAATGGGAACAAAAAACAATTTATAGCCGTTGCGATATGAACTACTATACTCATTCAAGCTGCAGGAACATGTACATACGAAATATGAGAATTGTAACCTTGTTGAAGATCTAGTGGTGCTACCTGAAGGCTTAAATGAATTGCCATCGCTGTTCAGAGTAATCAAGATCCAATGAGAATTTTTGCGTAGCTTCTTTCTTTGACATAAAGAAAGAAGGTTGTAATAACGAAAGGGACATGTGAGAATTTTGTCGTTGCCTTGCTAGTGGAACAAGAGAAACATGGACGTTTATTCTACAAGAAAAGGATTTCGCGCCACAGAATGAATCAGAGAACTGAAAACTAACCCAATCCTCGACTTATTCAACTAAGCCAAAAATAAGACGCAAATATAACAATGAACACTTACTGATTTCATTTAACCAGTCAACACACAAGATCAGTACTTCCAAGAAAGTAGTTGAATTGATATAAATTTCCATGTTGATTGAGTAAAGTTGCTCGGAACAAGGATTGGGGGAGAAGGAAAGAAGGGGACTTTTTTCTTTCTTCTCTTATTCAATTGAGATAGCTAGAGGGGCAGATTGCTCCTCAAAGCAGCTCTTATCTTATTTATATACTATGCCACTTGCCTAAAACCCACACAATTATGATTACATCACCTTTCATTTAATTTCTAACTTTGGCCTATCAACTTAAAAAAGAAATTAAAAGAAAAGGTTCACGCCCTAAAGTGCATCCACGTCATAGCCTTATTTGATAAGTAGGCACTGTTGTTCCCCAAGCATTACCTAAACTTAGGCCCCTTTACAGACGTTAACAATCGTAGCTTCTTCAACTGGAGTTATTCTTGTGACAATTTAAAGAAATTCAAGTCATGCCCTTTAAGCCCCAGAAATACCACTCTCTTCCTTTATTACGTCAATTGCCCACTTAAGCTTGAAAAGAGCAGATTCATTCAAGCAAGCTAATCACATTCCCCTTTTGGGGGTACGGTACGATGTCATTACTCTCTTTGCTCCCTCACTCCTTGAAGAAGAGCGAACAATGATCTTTCCTGGAAAAAGTCTTTGGCTATAATTCGATCTCAAAAGCCCAGACTTCATAAAAGGCGATTGACTCTTCCACTTCTACATGAACCATCTTTTCTGACTCTGCTTCTAAATAAGTGAATAAATCTTTGTGATTCAATTGATTTGATTCTCGTTCTCACCCTCAAGTCAGGGGATACCTTGAGAACAGTGAACAATGAAAGCAGAATCCTATTAAGAAGAAGGTTTTCTCTCGTCCCTTCCCATGTCTCATGGTAGGCTAAACCGGAAAGAGAGAGCAGTCGTCACCTTCAAGCTCTAAGTCAAGAAGTCAAGCAGCTAAGACCTCATCTACTGTATTAACAAAAAAAAGACTGACATTTGTAAAAGAAAAAGGACTGCCTAGACCTCTTATACCGCTTCTAACCTGAACCCTCGAGGAACATGCTACTTCAAAGACAACCTTCGCTTCCCATACTCGCAGAAGAGAAACAAGAAGAACTGCTTATTTCTTTTGCCGCTGAAGAGGAAGATAGGGTTAGGCTGGAAGGTAGGTAAGGCTCTTCTTCCTCTTTGCTTTTTCCTACCATGAGAATGAGCTAAGAATGAATTGAAAATACACCTTGAGGGGAGTGAATAGGTATAGTACCTAATCTAATGACAAATAATGTGAAACTAAAAATTAATTACAAGATACTATGTGTAACCAAAGAGTGTAACCGAATTCCCCGTGAAGAGCTTTGAACTATCTCCTCGGGATTCCTCTAAATAAAAAGTTGAGGTGCTATAGAAGCCCTCTTGGTTCAACACAAGTATGGGCACACAAACAATACCAAGCATGTAAGTGATATGAACAATATTAAGCAATGCAAGATATAAGAGAGATAGAGTTAGAGATAGTGGATCAAACACAAACACAAATATATGTTTCGAGATTCGAGCCACTGCTCTACGTCCTCGCCTTCACACAGAATTCTACTACATTCACACAGGACCTCCCACAAAGGGAAACTCCAACGAGGAATTTACAATTATAAAGTTAGGAGTACACAACTCCTCTCTCCAACGCAACCACCTCTACACAAGAGGGACAAGGCACAAAGCCAAAGCAAAGAAGAGATTACAAACTTAATGATCACAATAGACCACAAACAACTTTCCTCACAAAATTAAGATTCTATAGATAGAATTAGATATGATAGCTCAAGTGTGAGAAAATAAGCTGTTGGAAATCAAAACCACAAAGAAAAATACTTGAGAAATATACTAGATAGGAATAAAAATAAAGATCAAAACCAATTTCCCAAAGACCCTTGAAAACAAAATAAAAGATAAAACTTTCAGGTTTAAAAACTCTTTTCAAACTTGTTGCAAAACTCTTGAAAGATAGGAAGAGAAGCTCTTTAAAAATCTTAGTGATCAAGAGATCACAAATACTCTCTTTTGAAACTCTCTTACAAATACCCTATCGAATAAAATATAAACTTGAAGCTCAAGAATTGTAAGTGAGAGTAAAATCAGAAGATAGATTTGAGAACTGAAAAACTTAATGATTTCTGAAAATAAAAGCACAAAAGCAAAACTTGAAAACTTTTCCTCTTGAAAACCAAAACTTTTATTTTCAATAGAATTGTTGTTGTGATTTTAATCCATCCCAATGACCCTTTATATAGATTTTAGAAAAACAAATTTAGAATAGTATTACAAGGTTTAAAAGGAATAAATTGACTGTTAAAATTCAACGAAACACGTTTTAAAAACATGTTAAAATCAGCCTCCAGAAGATTAGCCATTCTGCCAATCTGGCAGACTGTTGGTCAACTTTGAATATAATTTTTAGGCCTAAAACTTTAGAATTTAGAAACAAGTATAAAAGAATAATTTGTAAATATTTAAGTCTATATTCTACGGCAACTCGAATCAACTTAATATCTTTTTCAGAGTAAAAAGATATCAACAAAATACAGAAAGTTGTCAAATCAAAAACTATAAACTATTTTCAGAACAACAACGGTTTTCAACCCAATATTTGGCATCTTTAATAATTGAATCAGAAAATGATTATTTAATAAGAAATGTAGGCCTAAAAGTTAGCTTTGAAATTCAATTTAATTCATGTAAATTAAATATAAGAATTAAATGTTATGATAAGAAATCTAAAAGGGTATCGAGCAGATCAACAGAACTAAAACTGGTTAAAATCCAAAACCCGATATATGTGTACTTAAAATCCAAGGCTGGTTAAACAAAAAACCAAACATATTGAACTTGTGTGTGTGTGTATGTGAACTTGAGCATATCAACACTAGTCTATCTTACACAAGATGTAAATACAAACTCAAACTAAACAAACTGAAGTCTTCTTATAGAACTCATTCTCCAAGCCAACTCGATCAAAACATGATCAAAAGAGCTTTGACTCCATCCAAGTGCTAGATGTGATCTTGACGAGCGAGCTCTTGAATCAACATGTGTTGATCTAAAACTTCTTTATTGAAACTAAGCACCTACTAAGATCTTGATAGTAAATCTGAAACTATATAAACACAAGATCATTAGTAAACTAACCTTCATAAGTTAGTCATCATCAAAACTAAGGTGAAAGGGCTCTGGGCTGACAATCTCCTCCTTTTTGATGATGACAAAACTTATAAGGTTATATATGCGTAGTGATTGCACACATTTATTGTATTATTCTTTATTACATATCCATATTTATCATGTAATAAATCTGCTAAATGCCTTGTCTTAAATGTCTATTTTGCAGAAGTTAATCAGGGGGAGAAAGAGGATAAAATGAAATAAATATCAATTAAATTTAGATTTAACTAGATCTATTTGGTTAGAAGTGGATGATCTCAAAGCCAGTTGGTTAAATTAAATTTTTAATGAATCAAGTGGTTAAAGCTAAAGATCAACCGAGGATAATGTCAAATAAAGAAATAAATGGATAGAGAAAAGATCAACGGATGAGATGAAGCAATTTTGACTCGAATTCTGGCTGAATACAATTTAGTATTTGAATCATAACTTTCGCTATCAGAACTCAAATCTGATGATTCAAGATGATCTAGAAAGAGGACTTAAAGGGCTACAAAACTTAAATTTATCATTATTTCTAATTTTATCATTTGATAAGTTATATTTAGCAATCAATACGCCAATAAGCTGCAGATCAGAACTGAATATCAACATCAAATCAAGTTTGAAGATAATGGGAGGATTCAAATTCAGAAATAGCTAACTTCCTTATCTTCATACTCCTCTACCCTCTGTATTTCTCCTATAAATACCTGCAATCTCAAAGGCAAAGGGAAGGATGATGCAGAGATAGAATTTAGTTCACTTTTTCATTCTTTTTAGTGTAGGTTTTTATTTTTCTTTTTATGTAATTTTCAGTTTTCATTTATGTAATTCAGAGGAGAAAAGAGTTTCATAGGAGAATGAGAATGAAACTTGTACTGAGAGTGATACTGAAATCACCTAGAGGGGGGTAAATAGGTGGTGGCTATACTAAGTGACAAATAATGCAAATTTAAAACTATTTAAACAATAAGCAATAATAAAAAGACTTGCAAGAAAATAGACAAGTAATAGAGCAAGTAAAGGAGAGATGGAGTTTAGAGAAAAGTGGACAATCACAAACAAGAAGATATATTTCAAGGTTTGAGCCACTGCTCTACGTCCTTGCCTTCAACACGATGAAGGATTTCCACTATTGTTGATCCCACTGGATCGTCAATACAAGGACACACTTGTCCTCTCTCTCGTGGTGCCGCAACACCAACTCGGAGCACACTAGCTCGCTTGAGGCCGATGCCTCTACAACTTCTCAAAATGAAGAAAGGTGATTAACACTTGATCACAAACAAAAGGCTAACTTGTACAACCCTACAACCAAGATGAGGAGATGATATTTTTGGGATTGTGTAGTGCACAAAACTAGAGAGAAGTAAAGGAATGCTTCAAGCTAAAAGATTGGAAATTTTGTCTCAAAGAAAACTTTTTACTAAAGGCTAAACTTTTGAAAACTTTTGATCTTTTCTTTGTAAATCTTGTTGCTTTAGTTGTAGAACACTCTCTCTATTTATAGGGGATGAAAACTGGCTTACAAAGGTCAAAAGAGTCATTGGGGGCAAGCCCAATACAAAACAAGTCAGGAAAAAATAGCTGTTGGAATCTGTCAGAAAAATCTGACTGCTGTCGGTCGACCGGCCGGTCGACCGCCAACGGTCAGATTTTCGACCGTTGGGAAGCCGGTCGATCGAGGCGGTCGACCGAAGTCCCAAACAGAGAGTGAGTCTCTCTGTCGTGTTGACCGATCCGGTCGACCGGGGGAAAAATAGAGAGCACTGTAATTGCTCCCGGTCGACCGGTCGGTCGACCGATGTGCACACATGCACAGTGGTGCATGTCGGTCGACCGCCCGATCGACCGACAGAGCAATTCAGCTCTGCCAGCGGTCGACCGGACTAGGCCAAAAACTATTTTTCCAAAGGCATTTTAAAGATAGGAATTTTTGATAAAAATTCTTTGGATAGGAATGTACAAAATAAAGTTCTAGGACTTGTAATGATCAGGGTGTGATCATAGATCAACACCAAAAAGATTTGAACTATATTTTGATAAAAATCCTTTTTCTAAACAAAAACGATTTTTCCAAAAATTTGTTTTTCCAAAAATGATTTTTCCAAACTTTGTTTTTCTGAAACTAGGTTCGAAATTTTGTTATGAAAATTGGTTTGTAAGCATGAAGCAATATCAAATGTGTGTGTGTCAATCCCAAAGTAATCTACCTCTATCATCTCGGTTTTGACAAAATTGACTATAAATCCTAACTAAAAATGGAAAATACAAATCTTGTATAGTCTTCAATCTTGTTTGATCCTGGAGCTCTTCTATTGTGCTGGGCTCTGGGATCCAAATCTTTGCGGCTTTCAAATGTGTGAGTCTTGTGTTGGAGCCGTCAAACAAACTATGATTTTTACCTGAAACTCATTTAAGCAAACTTGTAAAACATAACTATATATGGTTTGTTATCATCAAAACTTCAGGCTAATGGCCTTTGGGCCAACAATCTCCCCCTTTATGATGATGACAAATCATATAGAGGTATCACAAATATTTTGGGTGGAGACTTCAAGTGAAGCTCCCCCTCAACACATGCATATATAAAGTAATCTGAAAAAGAGATACACATGCATAACACAGGCATATAGGATATGAAACTGATACATATGCCAACCATCCATGTATACCAAAAAATACAGAAATATAGAAGTGTATGCATACATGGTTACCTCCATCCATCCAAAAATACCTCCGTCCTCCAAAATAGATGATTGAGGTAATAAAAGCATAAACACAATAATCACAACCAATCACATATGCCACAAAGAGATAGAAAACATAACTGCCATAGTAAAACATATGTTCATACATAAAAGAGGTTCATAATACATGTCCACATGTCCATAAACACCAAAACAAATCAAACACTAGATATGTCCAAATACATGAAGAAAAACAACAACCCAAAATAACATATAAAGAACAAATAACAGCCCAAATATCTCTCTCCCTTTTTGACATCATCAAAAGGGGTCACTCCTCATCAGACTCAGAATCCTGTGCAGTAGCTGGCTGTGGTGGAGAGGAAGGAGTCCTGGCGGGAAACGGAGGGTCGGTAGTAGGGAGTGGCCTAGCATGAGCAGATGGAACAGGAACCAACCACTCACGCTTCTGATAAATGCCGCCGAGAAATGTCTCCAAATAGCGCATGGAGTCACAGATGTAGCTCATATCATTCTCCAAACACTGATAATGCGCGAACATCTCTGCGGAAATCTACTGGCGATGTGCAATCATCTCAGCAGAAATCTGCTCGTGGTGCTCCCGAATCTGAGTAGATAAAACAGTATAGGGATCGGAGGGAGTAGAAGAGCCAGAAGAGGATCCAGGGACAGGAACTGCAGAAAATAAAGGTTGCGACTGAGGAGCAGGAGGACGCTCCCTAGGATGCATCCTCTTGAGGAGAGTGCTGTTAATGTCAACTGACGGTTCAACAGACCGTTCAGTGGAAAGATTAAAGTTTAGTTGCTTCAGCAGATGAGTAATGGCCATCCCAAAAGGCAAGTGCCGGTTTGGGACAAGGAGATGATCAGATGTTATGAAGCTGATGATGAGTTTAGGGATATTAATTCTAATGTCTCGCAGATGGCAATAGATGATAAGAGGAATAGAACCCCTAGCATGACTATACTCTCCTAATTTTGGCAGGAGGTTATAGAAAACAATCTTAGCTAGGACCTGAGTGATGAGAGTATAATGCTTCACTTCCTCATTCCTAACTAATCTGGGGTTATCATCACCATGAAGCAATGTGGAGGCGGTGAGGACAGACTCACCGTCAGGATAGACGAAATCATGAAGATCAAGATTATAGATGTCTTCACCCTCACAGGAGAGGTGAAGATGATGTGCAAACTCTTGGAGGGAGATGTCAATGTCCCTGCCCAAAACTCTAGATCTTACTTGATTTGATTCAAAAGTAAGATTTGAATAGAAATACTGAACAATGGAAGGGTAAACAGGTTCCCTAATAGATAAAAAATTTCTAATGAATTAGCTCTCAAAATAGAGGCTAAATTCAGATGCTCAAAATCATTGATCACAACAGATCTCCCAGAGCTAACATTTTTAGTGGAAAGTACAATATATTTATATGAAGCTTGTGATGAAACAAAAAGGGATGATGGGAAGAAGATTGAGCGGATTTACCCTTCTCAGATCGAGTTCTCTTAGACATGATGGAGGGATAATCAAGGCTAAAACTAGATCTAAGCAAAGGATATGAAAATAAAGCAAAGGAAATTGAAGGATCTAGAAAAGAAATTATACCTTGAAATTGACAGAGGAAAACCGAGAAATCCTTAAGAAAAAGAAGATCCGGAGTCTAAAACTGCAAATCTTAAGATTTTTAGGAAGAAATTTGAGTTTAAGAGATTGAGAGAGGGGTTGGATAGGGTTAGGGTTTGAGAGAGATAAGAAAGAAGTGGTGGAGGCGGATGAAAAAGAGAGAGAGAGAGAGAGAGTGTTTAGGGCTTTAAATAGGATAGGGTGAAAAAACTGGAAACCTGTTGGCCGGTCGACCGGGCCGGTCGACCGGGGGAAACCGAGAGCAAAGCCCATCTCAGTTGGTCGACCGCCCGGTCGACCGGCTAAGGGTGAAAATAAAAAATTTATATCAGGCTAGGTCGGTCGACCACGCCGGTCGACCGGGCCTATGCCAGGCCAGAACGGTCGACCGGACCGGTCGACCGGTCTTGCCTAAAAATCAGAGAGCAAGGCAATTTTGAAAATTTGTGTTTTTAATTTAATACCCTTTAAATCACACATATATATTTATCATAAAAATGATGTTAAAATACTTTAAATCTTTCTTGGCATGAAAAACAAAAAATTATTTTTATTTATTATTTAATATTTATTCTTATTTATTAATAAAGCGATAAATAAGAGATGTTGAAGCCGAATACCCCGTTAAGGGTTCTGAACTTCTCCTCGTCATTCCTTTAGATAAGAGTTGAGGCGCGCAATTGCCATCTATATTTATTTGCTTAAAATGTTTTAAATAAATCTTTGTTTTGACAAAATTCATATAGAACAAAATCTTGATATGTGGACAAAAATCATATGGCAATGTTCTCAATCATGGCAAAGGTACAAACAAAATAGAAATGCAAGTTTACATATATCACAATAACACAAAAGTAAAACTAGCAATCCTATGTATATAAAAAGGAAATCTTTATGTGGAGAAATTACCAAACCATAGGCATTCTCTAAAAATGGGTGCCTCTATGATAGTGATGCAAGCGATGATATGTTCGTTGAGCGTTGATGCATCCACCACCCGGGCACCATCTCCCCCTAAGTCTTGGAGGAGGACGACCCACCTGCATTAGTTAAGTTTGGTGTGTCTTTTGGTACCCAAATCTTTTTGGGTCCTATAGGGTTAGTGTTTTCTCGAACCCAAACATTCTTATTTAATAAGTTTAGCTTAGCATAACAAAACTTTTCTAAATGGCCTTTGCGGCCACAATGTGCACAAGTATAAATTCTACCATACATGAATGCATGTTTGTGCGTGTGTGTGCATGTTTGTGTGATTTTGAAGCATGATGATGATAAGTGTGTTTCCCTTGGGATATTCCTTTAGGAAACCTAGATGCAAGTTTAGTCATGTCAAAAGCATACTTCTTTAAAGTTTTATCCAAAATTTCAACACGTTTTTGGATCGCTAAAAATTCGTTTTTGTTGCAAGTAGAATTAGGGCTTTTTCCTTTACAAGATATTTTATATTTTTCAAAATCCTTTTTCATCTTTTCAAAAGAATTTGCTAATTCATTTTTCTCTTGTAAAACAAGTTCAAATTTACCTTTTAAAGAATCATTTTTCTTTTTCAATTTTTATTTTGAGCTTGTGAAATTTTATACCTACTTTGTAACTCTTCAAAAAAGTGTGCAAGCTCATCCATAGTTAAGTTATCATCATCTAGAGAGTTTTCTAAACATACCTTGGTAGCATCCTCGCCATGTACCATGAAGCACATGTGAGCAGCGTCGATCTCCTCTTCAGATTCTGACTCTGAGTCATCCCATGTGGCCATCATCGCCTTTTTCTTCTTTAGCCCGTTCTTGGAGGTAGTAGCTTGTAGAGAGGGGCAATCGGCAATTAGGTGTCCCGTCTTCTTGCAATGAAAACAAGGACCCGGTTCCTCTCTCTTCTTTTCGAATCTTCCTTGAGGTCTCCCTCTTCGGAAGTTGCTTTGTCTACCCTTTTGTGGAACATTTTGTCCACCTTCCTTATGAGCATGGCAAAGTCTTCATCGTATCTTCCGATGAATCCTCTTCATCATGGGTGGATGGAACGGCCTTGAAAGCAAGGGCTTTCTTCTTTGGTGCCTCCCTTTCTTCTCTAACCTTCATCTCCATCTCATGGGTTTTGAGATTGCCGATGAAGCCGAAGAAGTCCATCTCCTCTCTATCATTTAGCTCCTTGAGGGTGGTTGCCTTGACTTCCCAAGACTTGGGAAGAGCTCTAATGACCTTCCGGATCTTTTGGTCATTATCAATGGTGTCACCTAAAGAAGATAGAGCATTAGTGATCTTGGTAAAATGGATGAGCATATCATCTATGCATTCATTTTCAAGCATATAAAAATTCTCATATTGAGAATTAAGCAAGTCAATTTTAGATCTCTTGACTTGAGACGTTCCCTCATGAGTCACAATAAGAACATTCCAAATTTCAAAAGCAGATTTACAGTTAATGATTCGTGAAAGGTCATCTTCATTTAAAGCTTGGGTGAGTGCATATTGGGCTCTAGCATTGGCCTCATAGTCCTTACTAGTTTCTTCGGACCATGTTTTCTCATCAGTGAGAGGTTCACTAAATTCTTTGGTGATGGACCTAGCAACTCTAACTCCTAAGGATTTTAGGAAGAGGTTCATTTTGACCTTCCAAATGGGGAAGTTCAATCTATCAAATTTAGGTGGGGACTTGATGCTAGAAAAGTCAACAGATGCCATGAATACAAGTAAAATGCGCAACAAATAAAAATGCAACAAATAGATATAGCCAAAAGTGAGGATCTCCTTAAGGTGGTTAAACCAAATGCTAGGGTTAGGCTCTGATACGAATTGAAATCACCTAGAGGGGGGTGAATAGGTGATGGCTATACTAAGTGACAAATAATACGGATTTAAAACTATTTAAACAATAAGCAATAATAAAAAGTCTTGCAAGAAAATAGACAAGTAATAGAGCAAGTAAAGGAGAGATAGAGTTTAGAGAAAAGTGGACAATCGTAAACACGAAGATATGTTCCGAGGTTCGAGCCACTGCTCTACGTCCCTGCCTTCAACACGATGAAGGATTTCCACTATTGTTGATCCCACCGGATCGTCAATACAAGGACACACTTGTCGTCTCTCTCGCGGTGCCGCAACACCAACTCAGAGCACACTAGCTCGCTTGAGGCCGATGCCTCTACAACTTCTCAAAATGAAGAAAGGTGATCAACACTTGATCAGGAACAAAACGCTCACTTACACTACCCTACAACCAAGATGAGGAGATGATATTTTTGGCATTGTGTAGTGCACAAAACTAGAGAGAAGTAGAGGAATGCTTCAAGCTAAAAGATTGGAAATTTTGTCTCAAAGAAAACTTTTTGCTAAAGGCTAAACTTTTGAAAACTTTTGATCTTTTCTGTGTAAATCTTGTTGCTTTAGTTGTAGAACACTCCCTCTATTTATAGGGGATGAAAACTGGCTTACAAAGGTCAAAAGAGTCATTGGGGGGAAGCCCAACACAAAACAAGTTAGAAAAAAACAGCTGTTGGAATCTGTCAGAAAAATCTGACTGCTGTCGGTCGACCAGCCGGTCGACCGCCAACGGTCGAATTTCTGACCGTTGGGAAGCCGGTCGACCGGGACGGTCGACCGAAGTCCCAAACAGAGAGTGATTCTCTCTGTTGGTCGACCGGTCCGGTCGACCGGGGGAAAAAACAGAGAGCACTGTAATTGCTCCCGGTCGACCGGTCGGTCAACCGATGTGCACACATGCACAGTGATGCATGTCGGTCGACCGCCCGGTCGACCGACAGAGCAATTCAGCTCTGCCAGCGGTCGACCGTGCGGTCGACCGGACTGGGCCAAAAACTATTTTTCCAAAGGCATTTTAAAGATAAGAATTTTGATAAAAATTCTTTGGATAGGAATGTACAAAATAGAGTTCTAGGACTTGTAATGATCAGGGTGTGATCACAGATCAACACCAAAAAGATTTGAACTATATTTTGATAAAAATCCTTTTTCTAAACAAAAACGGTTTTTCCAAAAACTTGTTTTTCCAAAAATGATTTTTCCAAACTTTGTTTTTCTGAAACTAGGTTAGAAATTTTGTTATGAAAATTGGTTTGTAAGCATGAAGCAATATCAAATGTGTGTGTGTGGCAATCCCAAAGTAATCTACCTCTATCATTTCAGTTTTGACAAAATAGACTATAAATCCTAACTAAAAATGGAAAATACAAATCTTGTATAGTCTTCAATCTTGTTTGATCCTGGAGATCTTCTATTGTGCTGGGCTCTGGGATCCAAATCTTTGCGGCTTCCAAATGTGTGAGTCTTGTGTTGGAGCCGTCAAACAAACTATGATTTTTACCTGAAACTCATTTAAACAAACTTGTTAAAAACATAACTATATATGGTTTGTTATCATCAATACTTCGGGCTAATGGCCTTTGGGCCAACAGATACTGGTGTAAGTTGTTCGTCTTTTCTCTTATTGCTATAAAATCACATCTATAGTTACCTTTTTTATGTACTTTGTTTTTATGTTCTCTTTCTTCTTCTCTACTCTCTCCTTCTTGTTCCAATTGCTATCCAAGTGAGTTTTATAGCATCGAAAGAGCCTTGACTTTGAGTGCCACTGATAGCTCATGATGATGGATTTTAGTCTCAGTCTTTATCATTTCATGCTTGTTTTGTCTTGATGATGTAATGTTAAAAAGATGAGAATCAACTCTTATAGGCCATGTGTTGTTGCCTCCACTTCAAGGTAACATCTTCGCCAAAGATTCAAGGTAAGCTTTGGTCAAAGGAGGTAAGTAATTATTTTTAATTTCTTTCTTTTAACTTTTAGTGTAAACTACCAACACCAAAATCTTCTTAATCTCTTTTAATTTTTTTTAATTTCTTTGTACATATCACTTCTATTTTCTACACCATCTCATTCTACCAGTTTCTTCCTAACTTGACTTTAACTCAATTTTTCTCTTTTCTTTTTAAGAACTAAAAGAAGAATTTTAATCATTAATTGTAGCATAAAAGAGAACTTGCGTAAAAAGCTTCCATCGCTAATCCTTCCTTGTGGATTGATTGGTCACTAATATTGCACATTTAATATCATATTCTCCTACTTATTATAGAATAAACTCTGCATTTTTCTAATTAAATGTTTAATTTATTTGCAGGCCCATTCCTAAAGGAGAGTGAAGTGAAATGAGCCCAAAGGCCCACCAAATCCTGACTTAATTTAGAATAAATCCGAAATCAAGGAATAAGAGCTAAATCTTGGCATATCAGAGAGGTTGAAAACCGGTTGAGAAGAATCCTCCCTGAATCGATCGGTTGAAGCCAAGGATCAAAGGCCATTTCGTCAAAATCTCGGACATAAACTGCAAATCCAGATAAAGATAATTACAAATCAAGAAACTAGGGAGCACCACCAATAGGGTGTGGCCACTTGGCCACACCCTGGCCGCAGAAACGTGGCTAAAGTCGCGTTTTCGCGGCTCTGTTGGAGAGTTAGGGGGAGCGTTTGCTCCCCCTATCTTCATATGGTCCTGTAGGTTGGGTTTTGCCTATAAATACTAGGATTTTCAGAGCCTTTAGGGGACGACCATGCAGAGATAGGATTTAGTCTAGTCCTGTAGTTTTTGTTTTTCTTTTTTTGTAATTTTTAGTTTTTCTTTTTATGTAATTTTAGTTTTAATTTATGTAATTCAGAGGAGATCAGACTTTCATAGGAGAACGAGAACGAAGCTTGTGCTGAGAGTGACACCGGTATAAGATTTCCTTCTTTTCTTTTATTGTTATGAAATCGAATCTGTAGTTTCCTTTTTATGTACTTCGTTTTAATGTTCTTCTTCTTCTTTTCTACTTCACTCATTCTTGTACCAATTTCTCTCCAAGTGAGTCTAAAAGCATCGAAAGAGCCTTGCCTTTGCAAGTGCCACCGATAGCTCATGACGATGGATTTGAGTCCCTCTGTATCATTTCATGCTTGTTTTGTCTTGATGATGTAATATGGAAGAGACAATAATCAGCTCTAATGGGCTATGCGTTGATTGCCTCCACTTCAAGGTAACATCGTCGCCAAAGATTCAAGGTAAGCTTTTGGTCAAAAGGAGGTAAGTAATTATTTTTAGTTTTTCTTTCTTGTAACTTTTAGTTTAGATCACCACACCACATCTTCCAAATCTTTTTCACTCTTTTTAAATTTATTTGTATATAGTCATTTTCTGATTTTCTCCACCTTCTCATTCTTCCACTTTCTCCCTAACTTGACTTTAATTTATTTTACATTTCTTTTTAAGAACTAAAGAAGAACTTAACCATCCTTGTATCTTAAAAGAAAACTTACTACAAAGCTTCTATCGCTAGTCCCTCCTTGTGGATCACGACCTGCATAGCCACTTGCTATTGCGGTAGAATTGAGCACTTGCACTCTTTATTTTAAAGTTCAGAAATACTGTATTTTGTGTGTAGGTTCAAGCTCAATCAAATGTTGGCGCCGTTGCCGGGGAGGGTCGGTAAGTTAATCTTTTTAAAAGCTTACATTTTGGTTGACTTTCTTCTTTGTTTTTTTTGTACAGATTCAACAACAAGGAATTCTTGCTGCAGTGGACATATAAGTGGCCTTGGACTCTGCTTAAGAAAGCAGAGCCAAGTAGCCCTCAGATTTGCTACATTTTAGTGGCAAAACTGAGTAAACTACTAACCTGTATTCTTTCTTGTTGGCTGAATTAAAAATCTGAATTTCTGTAGCATTTATCTCTTTGTTTGACTCACTGTATATACATTTTTAACACAACAGTAAAAAGTTGATTGTAAATGCTAAAAATGATTTAGACTTTACATTTAGGCACGTATCTATTTCATTTCATTTTTCTATTTACTATTGAAGAGTGCTGGAGGCAAGGCATGTGTGCATAGCATTTAGTATGGGGTTCATCTTGTATGATTGCTTGAATGTTACTTTTTCTATATACTTGTACACTGCACTAAATTGACTTAAAGGCTTGTCCTATAAACAAGATAAGGTGGGAAAATTATTACCCTCCCTTAGCCCACAAACAATCTCCTCACTCACTAACCCAAGCCTAACTAAAAATGAGTAGACGTTGGCCCTAGGGACATTGAAAAGTCACCTAGAGGGGGGGTGAATAGGTGACAATGCTAATCAAAGGGCAAATAAAAATTTAAAGCTACAACAATTACAAACAAGAATCACAAGATGAATGCAAGCAAGTAAGTATGACAATGAATATGATGAGCAAGTAATAAGTGCAATCAAAGTAGAGTAAGAATTGCAAGAATGTAAACCAATCGCAAACACAAGGATATATTATCGAGGTTCGAGCACCCAGCTCTACTCCCCGCCTTCCCCAGATGGATTCCGACCACTTCCACTATCACAAAGATCTCAAATACAATGGAGTACCCAACTCCTACAATCTCAAGAACAAGTAATTTCCTTGCTAGTCAAAAGACCACAAACTCTCTCTTTCAAATATCTCTTCCCTTACAAAGGTCCTTAGAGAATATTGAGTAGGAATGAAGCTCTTTTGTGCGTAAGGAAAAGAAATTGAAATCAGAGAAAAACTTTTGAAAACCCTTCAGAAAATTGAGAGAATTTAGCACAAAAACCAAGAACTTTGAAAGCCTTAAACTTTTGAATTTTTAGCAATAATTGTTGTGTCCAATTTCTCCCCAAACACCCCTATTTATAGGAGAGGGCTAGGGTTTAGGGATAAAACATATTTACTGATGTTTAGGAGGTAATTAGAACAAAATATATCCTTAAACAAATTTTTAAACACAAAAGACAAAAATAAACAGCTCTTAAAAATCTGCCCGTTACTGTTCAAACGGTCAGATCGGTCGACTGGGCCGGTCGACCGGTAGTACAAAAATTCGACCGTTATAGGCTAGCGGTCGACTGACCCGGTCGACGAGAGAAAAACTGTGAGCAAAAAACAATAGTCCGGTACAGACATGCACATGGATACGTGCATCTGCCAGAACTTCGGTCGACTGGTCCGGTCGACCGGACCAGACTGACACAGACTCAGTCGACTGTCCCGGTCGACTGGATCAGGTCAAAAATCAATTTTAAGAAAGAAAACAAAGAGGATTTTGATTTTAACAAAAATACTTTTAAACAGGGAATAGTATAAAATATAAAGATGTATCTGTAGGCAAAAACTTGTATGCAAAATATTTTTGTATAATTTATAAGAAATTATTTTGGAATGAGCATGTGCGCAAAAACGTGTGTGATAGAGCTTCAAACCTATCCACTATTCTTTAACATACTATAAACTGAAAAACAAATTACATGAAGACTTCTTGAGCTATCTTCAAGTCTTTGAGCCATCCAATGCCTTGCTAGTGCCTTCTCTTCTATGATCCTTCCTTGATGTGCAATTTGCCTTCCTTGCTTTGTGGAACTTAGAAGTTCTTGCAATAGCTAAGTGAATGGTCTCTAAACATGGTACAAAACCTGAAACTCATCTTAACAAACTTGTTAGTACCAAATAGCACTAATTTGGTTTGTCATCATCAAAACACAAAACAATTGGAGAGTGTAACCTCTTGGGCCAACAATCTCCCCCTTTTTGATGATGACAAAACAAATAGGCTATTAACAAAAATATAGGGAGGAGAAAACTCCCCCTTAAATTATGCTATACATAAAACACAAGAATATGCTCTAGATACCAATAATTGAAATGATGCACCAATTATTGAAACTAATATAAAACACAAAAGTTGCTCTTGATACCAAAAATACCAAAACAACTAAAACACAAGAATTCAAAAACTCATACATACATAAACATAAAACTCATAAAACAAATCTTTAAAATTAAAGCATATAAATTCATATGGAACCAAGACCAAGTGAACTTATTTTTGTCATGTAAACTTATTCTCCCCCTTTTTGTCATACATCAAAAACGGTTATGAAAAACATGTCTATTCAATAATACAAACATTAAGTTCTCCACAAATAAACGAAAATCTAGCAAAATCAAGAGGTTTAGTGAAAATATCGGCTAGTTGTAAATCCGTTGAAACATAATCAATATCTATATCACCTTTCTCAAAATGATCTCTAAGAAAGTGATATCTAATCTCAATGTGTTTGGTCTTACTATGTTGATTTGCATTTTTGATCATGTGTATAGTACTAGTATTATCACAAAATATTTTATATGATCAAAGTGCAAATCAAAATCAAGGAGAGTGTGTTTCATCCAAAGGACTTGTGCACAACAAGCCCCCGCGGCAACATACTCCGCCTCGGCGGTTGAGAGAGCTACGGAATTTTGTTTCCTAGAGGACCATGAAACAAGACAATTACCAAGAAATTGACATGTCCCACTAGTACTCTTTCTATCTACTCTACAACCCGCATAGTCGGCATCCGAATAGCTAGTCATTGAAAAATCTCTAGTTTTAGGATACCAAAGACCCATTCCAATAGTGCCCTTAATATAACGAATAATGCGTTTTACCGCAATAAGATGAGACTCTTTAGGACACGATTGAAATCTAGCACAAAGACACACACTAAACATGATATCCGGCCTACTTGCCGTCAAATATAAAAGACTTCCTATCATGCTTCTATATAATTTAATATCAACATTTTTACCTTGTTCGTCCTTATCAAGCTTGGTTGTAGTTGCCATTGGAGTGTTGCAAGCCTTTGATCCTTCAAGCCCAAACTTCTTTACTAGCTCCTTTGCGTACTTGGCTTGGTTAATGAAGGTTCCGTCTTGCAATTGCTTGATTTGGAGTCCAAGAAAGAAATTAAGCTCACCCATGGAAGACATTTCAAATTCTAGTTGCATTACCTTTTCAAACTCCTTGCACAAAAGCTCATTAGTAGATCCAAAAATTATATCATCAACATAAATTTGCACAATTAAAATATCATTATCAACATGCTTAGTAAAAAGAGTTGTGTCTACTTTGCCTTTAATAAAATCATTTGAAATGAGAAAACTAGAAAGCCTTTCATACCAAGCTCTTGGAGCTTGTTCAATCCATACAAAGCTTTATCAAGTTTAAAAACAAAATCGGGATGAACATGATCAACAAAACCGGGAGGTTGAGAAACATAAACTTCTTCATTAATAAAACCATTTAAAAATGCACTTTTTACATCCATTTGAAAAAGTTTAAAATTTTTAAAACATGCAAAAGCTAGTGTCATCCGTATGGCTTCAAGCCGTGCTACGGGTGCAAAGGTCTCCTCAAAGTCAATTCCCTCAACTTGAGTGTAACCTTGGGCCACTAACCTAGCTTTATTCCTAATGACATTTCCGGACTCATCCATCTTGTTTCTAAAGATCCACTTAGTACCAATTATTGGTCTATCGTGGGGCTTAGAAACAAGGTGTCAAACTTGGTTGCGCTCAAATTGATTGAGTTCCTCTTGCATGGCAAGCAACCAATATGGGTCCGTCTCGGCTTCGAGAAAGCCTTTGGGTTCAAAATGAGAAATGAAAGCAAAGTTACCACATAGGTCATGGAGTTTGGAGCGCGTAGTTGCTCCTTTAGATGCATCACCCAAGATGAGCTCCTTAGGATGATTTGTAGCGTATCTCCAAGCTTTAGGAAGCGGTTGAGTGCTTTCCTCCTTATCCTCTTGAACTTCACTAATAGGATCTAGCTTTTCTTCTTGAGCGGGTGAGTCCTTCAAGGATAGTCTCTCCATGTCTTCACCTAATGGTTCAAACTCTACAACATTCTCAACAAACACATTAGATTCTTCGAACTTAACATGCATGGATTCTTCAATGGTTTGAGAAGATCTAATGAAAACTCTATATGCTTTGCTAGTAGAGGAATATCCAACAAAGATAGCCTCATAAGCCTTAGCATCAAATTTGCCCAATTTATCCTTAGTATTCAAAACAAAACACTTGCATCCAAAAACTTTAAAATATGCAACATTTGGTTTTCTAGAATGATACATTTCAAATGATGTTTTTGAAGAATTTTTGCACAAATAAATACGATTCGATATATAGCATGCGGTGTTTACGGCCTCGGCCCATAAATATTGAGGGAGGTCATATTCACTTATCATTGTCCTAGCCATCTCTTGAAGTGTTCTATTTTTCCTTTCTACAACTCCATTTTGTTGTGGAGTTCTAGGACAAGACATTTCATGCTTAATTCTCTTTTCATCACAATAAGTCATGAAGAGTTGGTTAACAAACTCACCACCTCTATCACTCCTTATTCTCAAAATCGGAAAACCCTTTTCTTTTTCAACTCTTTTTCGAAAAATTTTAAAATGAGAAAAAGTTTGATCTTTATTTTGTAAAAAGAAAACCCAAGTAAAACGGGAGAAATCATCAACCAAAACAAATGCAAATCTACTTCCATTTAAACTCTTAGTTTTAGTTAGTCCAAAAAGATCCATATGAATTAATTCTAAAGGCCTAGTTGACATGATATCCTTGATTGGTTTAAAGGAAGACTTGGTTTGTTTCCCAAGTTGGCACGCACTACAAATGCGGTCTTTCTCAAAATTCAAGCAAGGTATACCCTTCACCAATTCCTTTGAATTAATCCTAGAAATATGGTCAAAAGATGCATGTCCTAATCTTCTATGCCAAAGCCAAGAATTTCATCAAAAGCATTTAAGCATTTAGTAGAACAATCTAAATTAAGCATGTCAATAATATAAACATTATTATCACGAAAACCGGTGAGAATACAAATATCGGATTTAACATCAAAAATCTTGCAAGAAGTATCATCAAAAACAACTTTAAGTCCACGATCACAAAGTTGACTAATGCTAAGCAAATTATGTTTTAAACCATCTACTAAAACAACATTCTCAATAATAGGAGATGCACCAATTTGAATGTTACCTATACCGATGATAGTTCCTTTGGAGTCATCCCCGAAGGTGACGGTGCCACCTTCAATGTACCTTGATAGGGTTGTGAAGTTGTTGATGTCCCATGTCATGTGTCCTGAACAACCACTATCAAGGTACCATCGCTCCCTACGTCTTGGAGCTTTGGTGTGTACCTACATCAAACAATTTAAGACTTGATTTTGGTACCCACATTTTCTTGGGTCCTCTAGGGTTAGTGTCATGAACCCAAACAAGATTATTTGTTCTATTTAGTTGATCATAGCAAAACTTAGCTAAATGTCCATTTTTGCCACAATATGTGCATCTATACACTCTACCATATTTAAAAGCATAATGAGTGTGTGATTTGTGAGCATGGGCATTGTGAGCATGAACATGAGACGTGTTAGGTGTAGTGTGAGCATGAGGAATCTTAGCATGAGATGTGTGCTTTTTAGAAAATTTTTCTTCAAGTTTCTTAGTATTAAAGGCACAATCTTTTAAAACTTTTCAAAACCATTCATTTTGGATTTAAAAGAAGAAATTTCTTTTTCATCAATAATAGGAGATTTTGCCTTACAAGTACTCTTGTAGGCACAAAATTCTTTTTGCATGGAAATGAAATTAGAAGAAATATCATCTTTTTCTTTAGAAACAATGGCAAGTTGATTCTTAAGAAAAGCAACTTTTTTTGTAATTTTATGCATTCAAGTTCTTGTTATCATAAGTTTCAGAAAGTTCTACAAAAGCATGCACTAGAACTTCCTTACTTACATCATCATCTTCATCATCAAGGGATTGAGGGGTTACCTTAGGTGTGTTTGCCATGAAACACATATTAGCTTGATCCACCTCCTCTTCGGACTCGCTTTCCGAATCCCATGTTGCTTTGTAGGCTTTCTTTTCCTCCGGCTTCTTTGGCTTGAAGGAGGAAGTCATTTCTTCTTGAACTCCGGACAATCCGCCATGATATGTCCGGGTTTGCGACAATTGTAGCATATGATCTTCCGCTCCTCTTTGCCTTCAAATTTTCTCCGGAAGTTGAACTTGTTCTTTCGGTACAACCTCTTGACATTCCGCACAAGTAGAGTTAGCTCCTCATCTTCTTCTTCGTCATCTTCATCGTCATCATTGGTGGATGAAGTCTTGAAGGCTATGGATTTCTTCTTTGAAGTAGTGGCCTCTTCTCTTGCCTTCTTCTCCATCTCATGGGTCTTTAGGTTCCCAATGAGACTAATGAGGTCCATCTCGTCCTTGTCGTTCAACTCCTTCAAGGTGGTGGCCTTGATCTCCCATGATGAAGGAAGAGCCCGAATAACTTTCCGCACCTTTTGATCGTTGGAGATGTCATCACCTAAGGAAGAAACACCATTAGTGATTTTAGTAAACCTTGTAGCCATACTATCAATAGACTCATCATCAAGCATTTTAAATGACTCATATTGGGACCTCAAGAGATCTATCTTTGCTCTCTTGACTTGTGAAGTCCCCTCGTGTGTGACCAATAAGTGTTGCCAAATCTCATAGGCGGAT
This sequence comes from Agave tequilana, assembly GCA_038442645.1. Taxonomy (NCBI): domain Eukaryota; kingdom Viridiplantae; phylum Streptophyta; class Magnoliopsida; order Asparagales; family Asparagaceae; genus Agave; species Agave tequilana. Next base: position 37,295 of record JAVJIF010034060.1, on the reverse strand, counting down.
TGGCAATGAATTACCCGTGTAAGGTCATCCTCATTCAAGGCGGTTAATAGGGAGTTTTGGGCCTTGGAGTTAGCCTCATATAATTTAAAGTCAAGGTCGGTCCAAGTGCTCTCATCACCATCGGGTGCTTCATAGGGTTTGGTCAAGGACTTGGCTACTAAGCTACCCAAAGATTGCAAAAATATAGTCATCCTAACCTTCCAAATTGGGAAATTGAGGCCATCAAATTTAGGTGGGGATTTAATGTTGTCGGCCATGTTTACTAGTGATGAATGGATGAATGAAAATGTTGATTAGCAAAATTTTAAGGATCTCTCTATGGATGTTAAGCCAAACCTAGAGTCCAAGCTCTGATACCAATTGAAAAGTCACCTAGAGGGGGGGTGAATAGGTGACAATGCTAATCAAAGGGCAAATAAAAATTAAAAGCTACAACAATTACAAACAAGAATCATAAGATGAATGCAAGCAAGTAAGTATGACAATGAATATGATGAGCAAGTAATAAGTGCAATCAAAGTAGAGTAAGAATTGCAAGAATGTAAACCAATCGCAAACACAAGGATATGTTATCGAGGTTCGAGCACCCAGCTCTACTCTCCCGCCTTCCCCAGAAGGATTCCGACCACTTCCACTATCACAAAGATCTCAAATACAATGGAGTACCCAACTCCTACAATCTCAAGAACAAGTAATTTCCTTGGTAGTCAAAAGACCACAAACTCTCTCTTTCAAATATCTCTTCCCTTACAAAGGTCCTTAGAGAATATTGAGTAGGAATGAAGCTCTTTTGTGTGTAAGGAAAAGAAATTGAAATCAGAGAAAAACTTTTGAAAACCCTTCAGAAAATTGAGAGAATTTAGCACAAAAACCAAGAACTTTGAAAGCCTTAAACTTTTGAATTTTTAGCAATAATTGTTGTGTCCAATTTCTCCCCAAACACCCCTATTTATAGGAGAGGGCTAGGGTTTAGGGATAAAACATATTTACTGATGTTTAGGAGGTAATTAGAACAAAATATATCCTTAAACGAATTTTTAAACACAAAAGACAAAAATAAACAGCTCTTAAAAATCTGCCCGTTACTGTTCAAACGGTCAGATCGGTCGACTGGGCCGGTCGACCGGTAGTACAAAAATTCGACCGTTATAGGCTAGCGGTCGACCGACCCGGTCAACCGAGAAAACCTGTGAGCAAAAACAATAGTCCGGTCGACCGCCCCGGTCGACCGACAGACATGCACATGGATACGTGCATCTGCCAGAACTTCGGTCGACTGGTCCGGTCGACCGGACCAGACTGACACAGACTCGGTAGACTGTCCCGGTCGACCGGATCAGGTCAAAAATCAATTTTAAGAAAGAAAACAAAGAGGATTTTGATTTTAACAAAAATACTTTTAAACAGGGAATAGTATAAAATATAAAGATGTATCTGTAGGCAAAAACTTGTATGCAAAATATTTTTGTATAATTTATAAGAAATTATTTTGGAATGAGCATGTGCGCAAAAACGTGTGTGATAGAGCTTCAAACCTACCCACTATTCTTTAACATACTATAAACTGAAAAATAAATTACATGAAGACTTCTTGAGCTATCTTCAAGTCTTTGAGCCATCCAATGCCTTGCTAGTGCCTTCTCTTCTATGATCCTTCCTTGATGTGCAATTTGCCTTCCTTGCTTTGTGGAACTTAGAAGTTCTTGCAATAGCTAAGCGAATGGTCTCTAAACATGGTACAAAACCTGAAACTCATCTTAACAAACTTGTTAGTACCAAATAGCACTAATTTGGTTTGTCATCATCAAAACACAAAACAATTGGAGAGTGTAACCTCTTGGGCCAACAGACATCTCGGACTCAATTAGGAGATTATCCTAAGGGGGAAAAGTGTTAGAATTTGACTCCTGCTAAATCAGTGTTTAGGAAGGGGATTAAGGGCCGAAAGCCCGAAGGTTGGTAGTTACTCAATTAAGTAACGTCTTTGACTGATAACCTCCCACCAATCTTGCCCTGACTTGGCTGATTAGCTTGTGGTCAAAATCTGCATTATACCTCCTGTGGACAGTCTAACCAGTTAGGAGTCGTCTAGGTCATAGGTCTACCCTAACGTAGTTTAGAATTTTTTTTCCCCTTTGTTTGTTTATTTGTTTCTTTGTTTGTGTTTTCCTGTGTGATATGGCTTATAACAATAATTTTTCTAATTTCAATAGTAATCTATATTGAAAAAACACCTAGAGGGGGGTGAATAGGTGTAAGTGCTAATCTAGAAACTAAATGCTCTAAATGCGGAAGCTAATGCGAATTTGCAACACACTTAATATAACACACAAGTGTAGCCAAATTCCCCGTGAAGGGCTCTGGACTAACTCCTCTTGATTCCCCTTGAATGGGTTGAGGTGCTATGTGAAGCTCTTGTGGTTAAGTATAAGTGAGGCACACACAAACAACCAAGCATATAAGGATAAACAATATGAATCAAATGCAAGGCACAACACAAGCAAATAGATATGAATGATATGACAATAAGAATGATGCTATGCACAACAAAAATGTAACGAGAGAGAGAGTTAGAGAGACAATGGATCAAACGCAAAGGCCAAGATATGTTTCGAGGTTCGAGCACCTTGCTCTACATCCCCGCCTACACCACCGTGTAGGATTTCCAATCCACTATCTCCCACCGAGGGAACCTTCACCGAGAAGGATTTGTTACAACAATGGAGTACTGAACTCCTCTCTCAAACACCGCCTCACAACCGAGGGGTAGGCCCTTAGCCAAACAACCAACACCTCTACCTAAGAGGGTTACAACCACCAAGATCAACCTCACACAAGAGGGAGCAAACACAAATCTCCACCTCCACCAAAGAGGGAGCAAACCAACAACTCAATCAACCTCACCAAGAGGGATACCTACAATAAATGAGGGTTTACAACTAGTGGTATGTTTCAACCACAAACAACTCCTCTTTCCTCTTTCCACAAAACAAGATCCTAATAGAATAAGATAGATGATATAGCTCAAGTGTGGAAAACAAGTGTTTTGATCAAAGAAAAACTCTTGGGAAAATACCAAATAGATATGGAAATGAAGAACAATAAACTAGTTTCCCAAAAACCTATTTTCTTTGAAAATAACAAAACACTTAAAAACAAAGAGATGAATCTTTTTAGCACTTTAAACTCTTTTGAAAACTTATTTTTAAAACCAGAGAATGGGGAAAATTCAGCTCCAAAAATCTTGGCCAAAACCCTAGAGAGGTGGGGTTTATATAGGCCAAACCAGAAACTAGCCGTTATGCTGATCTGTCAATCTGACAGACTTTCGGCCGACCGCCCGGTCGACCGCTAACGGTCAAAAATCCGAGCGTTGGAGCAAACCGGTCGACCGCCCGGTCGACCCAAACAAACAGAGAGCTCTGCTCTCAGGTCCGGTCGGCCGCCCGGCCGACCGTCCCTGTGGCTACCAAACGTGCACAAGCTTGTGCACGTCGGTCGACCGCAAGGGTCGACCGGCCTTAGGTGCGGTCGACCCGTGCGGTCGGTCGACCTGACCTGTCAGCCACTGTTCTGGGACAGAAACACATGTAAAAAATATTTCTAAAAATCTTTTAAGTCTTGTAAAAATACCCAAAAATAGTTTTATCATTTTGCATTGATATATAAACATGTGATAAAAAGTTTAGCTCAAATATCAATCAATATAAACTATTTTTGTGTTTTATCATTTTTACCAAAAATCAAAACATGTATTTTTATCAAACTTGGATTTTTCAATACATGAATAGGAAAGTCAAAATAAGTTTGTCTAGGAAGTTAAAAGCATGTATGTATATTTAGAACATATCTAATATACATAAAAACTATTTAAACTTGTTTTGATCAAACTATTCATGAAAATCAAAACTAAAACATAAAACATGTGTGTTGTGTGCACTTGAGCATATCAACTATACTAAACTTTACAGATGGATCTAAACACACTATCTAAACTAGTATACCTAAGTCTTCTTGACGATCTTCCATCTTCAAGTTGACTTGTTCCCAAACCTTGATCCACAAAGTGCAAAGGAATGATCTTTAAGCTTTGGCACCGGAATCACCATGGAAAGCTTCTAAACTCCTTGTAGAAGCTAATCACCAACTAATATCTTGGTAATAGATCTGAAACTTAAATTCACAAGAATATTAGTAGACATAACTTCATGAGTTGATCATCATCAAAACTAGAGTGGAAAGCCTTTGGGCCAACAATCTCCCCCTTTTTAATGATGACAAAACTCATGGAGTTATATATGCATGGATTAAAGTTAAGCTTCAAAGAAGCTCCCCCTTAACTCATGCATAAGCAAATAAATAATAAATATGCAATGAATGGCAATGCATTATATCATGCATGAAAACAATAAAACTCTTATATCAACAAAACATGTTCTAGCCTCTAGATACCAATGAAATATTCACAATAAACATGTTCTTATACCAATTTAAACTTTCAAAACAGAACATGCTCTAGCTACCAATTAACAAAACATGCTCTAGATACCAATTAAAATCATAATATATGCAAAAACATAAGTATGCATATAAACTCAAAATCTTTCTCCCCTTTTTGTCAATCATCAACAAAGGGGTAAAAACAAAAACATAAACAAATTCTTCTATCAACAAAACATGATCTAGACACCAATGAAATGTGAAAGGTGCTCTAGATACCAATTAAATGAATAAAACTTTTCCCTTTTTTTTTAAATAAATGCATACAAAGACATGCATATAAATCCAAATCCTTCTCCCCTTTTTGTTCTATTCAAGGAAACAACAAAGGGTTAAAAAATTGTTCTCCCCCTTTTTGTCTAAAGCACAAATGATGTAAATAAGGGGTAAATAACAAATCATAAGATGAACACTCAATTAAGATACCAAAAGAAACATATATGTCAATGAAGTGCAATTTGATGCCAATTGAAGGTGAACATAAGACAATCAATAAATGATATATGCGATATACATTCATGAAGAGGAAGACGCTAAGTTAACTTCCCTACACATATGCGTTACATGAAGACGGGATGATAAGCCCCAATTCACATAACACATATTATGTAATGCATAAGGAGAGATGTGAAGCTCCCCCTACACACGTGTATCACATAAGGAAGAGTTATCAAGCTCCTCAATATAAGATACACTCAACATGAATCTATATGTTGAAGAGATGTTAAGCTCTCCTTGCGTATAGGCAATATAAATCAAAACTATTGAATATTTCTTAAAACAAAATTTTATTTCTTAAAACAAAATTTTAGATACCAACTTAACACATAAACATCTTGATATCAAAAGAGAGTATTTTCTTTTTAAGCTATATAAACAATTTTGATTGTGATATCATATGCTTAAAAATAAACATCAAATTTCCAGTCATAAAGTGTGGGAGTGGAAATCAAATACCAATTGAAATACAAAATCGAATTTTCTCCCCCTTTATGAAATACCAACATAATACATGTGTAGACTTGAAATAAGATACCAATTGAAAAACTAAATCAATTGAAATAAAGTTGAAATTTAAGCTCTAGCATAAACAAGATTTGTGCTCAAGATATAGAAATATAATAGCACAAATAAAACATGTATATGTGTATGAAATAGAATGAGTACCAATCACCAATAGATGATACCAATTGATAATATACATACACAATGAACAATTATGAATATACAAAAGGATCAAATTGATACCAATTGAAAGAGTTCAATGATACCAATTGAAATAACAACAATAGCATGTGTATACCTCATAACATAGCGAAGAATACGAACTAGTTAAAATGAAAAATTTTGTTAACTAGTACGAAATCCTTCAAGCAAGGAATAAACAAAATAGTTTTTCATAAAACATGAAATCCACATGATAATCAACACTCTAATTCAATTAAGCATAAATATGACTCATGAAAACAAAACATGAGCAGAATATAAATATGAGTGTATAAATAAAATGTGTAGATCATAATCATGAAAATATTCAATTAAGCTCAATTATTCCTTTAAACAAGAAAACATGAAAAACATTAAAACTACTTAATCTTCAAGGCATATGTATGTCTAATACAAACTAAAGTATACATACATATCTAAAACATAACGAGTCCACAAAGATATATGCATGAAGGCATGTGGCTCAAAAAAGATGTATATGTGGATGAGTAGTTTGAACTAGATGGACATATACATGAAGTCAAACATAAATACATAAACATGAAAAACTAAATTTTCATTAAAAACAAATTTCATTTCAAGGTATATGTATGATTTGTCAACACAAGAAGTATACATACATATCCCTAAACACAATTGAGTCCATAAATATAGATTTGCATGAAAGGCAAATGACTCAAGGCTATACATGTATATCTTAAAGTTTGGCAATACAAACATATACATGAAGTGAAAATTCATACACATAAAACAAACTCAAAAATAGGAATACAAGTTTAAAATGCATGGATCATCAAAACTAGACTATACTAGCACATCTAATGGGTACAAATAAGCATTCGAGCACAAACATATATAGATTTAATTTTGGTCCATTATATGCACAAGTATAAATCCTAATCTTAATGAAAACTAACATCTAAACAAATATTCAAGACATGAAGCATCAAAACATGATAAAAATCATCATGGTAAATCTTAAACATGATTATTAAGAAAATTCACATGTTATTAAACCTATGATAAACATGATAGCTAAACAAATACGAGAACACAAAATAATAATCCATTTTAAATATGGGTGTCTCAAATTGCTATTAATGTATGTCAAGGATTTAATAATCATGGTATTTTCACAAAAATCTTTAAACATCAAAAATATGAAATACAAATCATATATGATCAATATGTACATGCATATGCATTAGATCTAGGTCATACAAATTAGTTCAAATAAGGTGAGAGCACAAAAATATAAGTCCATATTAAACATGGGTGTCTCAAACAACTAACATGTATAACACTAATCTAATTAACATGGCATATTCATAATGATCAATAAACATCAAAACATGCTATAAACATGTGATATGAAAAGCATGTAAACAATAAATAGGAGTTAGGAATCGTTACCAAAACCTAGAAGGCAACTCTCCTTGTCTCCAAAACATGGTGGTCTTCTCCACCAAACTTTCCTTGAAAGTGATGCATCCAATTGATTTCCATGAAGCTCGGAACGCATCCACTCCAAGGTACGGCAACTCTCACGTCATGTGAGAGCCCACACCTACATCAAAAATAGGAGGGGAGGTCTTTGGTACCCATATCTTTTTGGGTCCATGGGGGTTAGTACCTTCTCTAACCCAAACAAATTTATTTGCTAAATTAGAAACATGTATTCTATTATAACAAAATTTAGCAAGGTGGCCCTTACGTCCACAATGTGTACAAGTGTACACATGAGCATACATGTGATGATGGTGTCCGTGAGGAGCATGTGTATGCCGTGATGGGTGTGCATGAAAAGATGGAATTTGCTTCTTTTGAAACAAGGATTCCAACCGTGTATGGCTCTTGGCATAATGGCTCAAGGTGCACCCCAAACAATCTACTCTCTTCTTTAATAAACCAATATCATCATTAATCTTAGAAGAAGAGGTACATGCAATAGGTAGACTAGATGAAGAAGCTACACTAGCATGGCAAACATGAAAATCAATTTTATGTTGCAAAACATTATTTTCCTCTAAACAAACATTTAACTCATTTGAAATAGAGATTATTTTATTTTTCAAAGCACCATTCTCCTTTAAAATAAAATCAACTTTTGAGGACAAATTTTCATTTTTCTTCAAAAGGTTTTCACAATCATTTTTAGATTTTAAAACTTTATTTTCCTTTAGAGAAGGATCTAATTGAGATCTCAACGAGTCCCTTTCATTATAGACCTCAACTTTTTCTTGCAAAACATTGTTAAGTCTAGATTGCAAACTTTTATTTTCATTTTCAAGGCCTAGACTTTTCTTTTTCAAAATCTTATATTTTTCAATCAATTTTTCACACACAATAGATAGTTCTTCATTTAAAGCATGGGCATCAATATTATCCTCACATGAAGAACTAGCATCAAAACTATCACTACCTAGTTGAGTTTCCGATAGTACCTCAAGGGAGTCATTTCCTTGGACCATGAAGCATTGTGAGTCGGATTCTCCGCTAGATTCCTCCGGTTGAATTTGCAATTGAAGTTCGGAGGTGGTGGTTGTGGTTGTCAACAAATTCCACACTGCAAAGGCGGAATCAAAGTTAGAAACATGCATAAAATAATCTTTGTTAAGCGTGCTTCTAATAGCCTCAAGGGCTTGTGCATTGGCCCCTATATGATTGCTATTACCAAGATAGCATTTCTTGGTAGCGGCAAGATAAGCATGCAAACTTAGGGTTTTTAGGTACATGGACATCCTATACTTCCAAACAACAATGTTGGAAGGGTCATAACTAGGAGGGGTCATGAAGTCCATGGTAAACTATATGAGTGTGCAAACAAGCAAATGCAAACAATAGATTAGCAAACAAATGGATCTCACTCCTAGGATGTTAAGCCTAAATATCAGGAGCACTAGCTCTGATACCAATTGAAAAAATACCTAGAGGGGGTTGAATAGGTGTAAGTGCTAATCTAGAAACTAAATTCTCTAAATGCGGAAGCTAATGCGAATTTTGCAACACACTTAATACAACACACAAGTGTAGCCGAATTCCCTGTGAAGGGCTCTGGACTAACTCCTCTTGATTCCCCTTGAATGGGTTGAGGTGCTATGTGAAGCTCTTGTGGTTAAGTATAAGTGAGGCACACACAAACAACCAAGCATATAAGGATAAACAATATGAATCAAATGCAAGGCACAACACAAGCAAATAGATATGAATGATATGACAATAAGAATGATGCTATGCACAACACAAATGTAAAGAGAGAGAGAGTTAGAGAGACAATGGATCAAACGCAAAGGCCAAGATATGTTTCGAGGTTCGAGCACCTTGCTCTACATCCCCGCCTACACCACCGTGTAGGATTTCCAATCCACTATCTCCCACCGAGGGAACCTTCACCGAGAAGGATTTGTTACAACAATGGAGTACCGAACTCCTCTCTCAAACACCGCCTCACAACCGAGGGGTAGGCCCTTAGCCAAACAACCAACACCTCTACCTAAGAGGGTTACAACCACCAAGCTCCACCTCACACAAGAGGGAGCAAACACAAATCTCCACCTCCACCAAAGAGGGAGCAAACCAACAACTCAATCAACCTCACCAAGAGGGATACCTACAACAAATGAGGGTTTACAACTAGTGGTATGTTTCAACCACAAACAACTCCTCTTTCCTCTTTTCCACAAAACAAGATCCTAATAGAATAGGATAGATGATATAGCTCAAGTGTGGAAAATAACTGTTTTGATCAAAGAGAAACTCTTGGGAAAATACCAAATAGATATGGAAATGAAGAACAATAAACTAGTTTCCCAAAAACCTATTTTCTTTGAAAATAACAAAACACTTAAAAACAAAGAGATGAATCTTTTTAGCACTTTAAACTCTTTTGAAAACTTATTTTTAAAATCAGAGAATGGGAAAATTTCAGCTCCAAAAATCTTGGCCAAAACCCTAGAGAGGTGGGGTTTATATAGGCCAAACCAGAAACTAGCCGTTATGCTGATCTCCCAATCTGACAGACTTTCGGTCGGCCGCCCGGTTGACCGCCAACGGTCAAAAATCCGACCGTTGGAGCAAACCGGTCGACGCCCGGTGGACCCAAACAAACAGAGAGCTCTGCTCTCAGGTCCGGTCGGCCGCTCGGCCGACCATCCCTGTGGCTGCCAAACGTGCACAAGCTTGTGCACGTCGGTCGACCGCAAGGGTCAACCGGCCTTACGTGCGGTCGACCCGTGCGGTCAGCCGACCTGGCCTGTCAGCCACTGTTCTGGGACAGAAACACATGTAAAAAATATTTCTAAAAATCTTTTAAGTCTTGTAAAAATACCCAAAAATAGTTTTATCATTTTGCATTGATATATAAACATGTGATAAAAAGTTTAGCGCAAATATCAATCAATATGAACTATTTTTGTGTTTTATCATTTTTACCAAAAATCAAAACATGTATTTTTATCAAACTTGAATTTTTCAATACATGAATAGGAAAGTCAAAATAAGTTTGTCTAGGAAGTTAAAAGCATGTATGTATATCTAGAACATATCTAATATACATAAAAACTATTTAAACTTGTTTTGATCAAACTATTCATGAAAACCAAAACTAAAACATAAAATATGTGTGTTGTGTGCACTTGAGCATATCAACTATACTAAACATTACAGATGGATCTAAACACACTATCTAAAATAGGATACCTAAGTCTTCTTGACGATCTTCCATCTTCAAGTTGACTTGTTCCCAAACCTTGATCCACATAGTGCAAAGGAATGATCTTTAAGCTTTGGCACCGGAATCACCAAGGAAAGCTTCTAAACTCCTTGTAGAAGCTAATCACCAACTAATATCTTGCTAATAGATCTGAAACTTAAATTCGCAAGAATATTAGTAGACATAACTTCATGAGTTGATCATCATCAAAACTAGAGTGGAAAGCCTTTGGGCCAACAATCTCCCCCTTTTTGATGATGACAAAACTCATGGAGTTATATATGCATAGATTAAAGTTAAGCTTCAAAGAAGCTCCCTCTTAACTAATGCATAAGCAAATAAATAATAAATATGCAATGAATGGCAATGCATTATATCATGCATGAAAACAATAAAACTCTTATATCAACAAAACATGTTCTAGGCTCTAGATACCAATGAAATATTCACAATAAACATGTTCTTATACCAATTTAAACTTTCAAAACAGAACATGCTCTAGATACCAATTAACAAAACATGCTCTAGATACCAATTAAAATCATAATATATGCAAAAACATAAGCATGCATATAAACTCAAAATCTTTCTCCCCCTTTTTGTCAATCATCAACAAAGGGGTAAAAACAAAAACATAAACAAATTCTTCTATCAACAAAACATGATCTAGACACCAAAGAAATGTGAAAGGTGCTCTAGATACCAATTAAATGAATAAAACTTTTCCCTTTTTTTTTAAATAAATGCATACAAAGACATGCATATAAATCCAAATCCTTCTCCCCCTTTTTGTTCTATTCAAGGAAACAACAAAGGGTTAAAAAATTGTTCTCCCCTTTTTGTCTAAAGCACAAATGATGTAAATAAGGGGTAAATAACAAATCATAAGATGAACACTCAATTAAGATACCAAAAGAAACATATATGTCAATGAAGTGCATTTTGATACCAATTGAAGGTGAACATAAGACAATCAATAAATGATATATGCGATATACATTCATGAAGAGAAAGACGCTAAGTTAACTTCCCTACACATATGCATTACATGAAGACGGGATGATAAGCCCCAATTCACATAACACATATTATGTAATGCATAAGGAGAGATGTGAAGCTCCCCCTACACACGTGTATCACATAAGGAAGAGTTATCAAGCTCCTCAATATAAGATACACTCAACATGAATCTATATGTAGAAGAGATGTTAAGCTCTCCTTGCGTATAGGCAATATAAATCAAAACTATTGAATATTTCTTAAAACAAAATTTTATTTCTTAAAACGAAATTTTAGATACCAACTTAACACATAAACATCTTGATATCAAAAGAGAGTATTTCTTTTTAAGCTATATAAACAATTTTGATTGTGATATCATATGCTTAAAAATAAACATCAAATTTCCAGTCATAAAGTGTGGGAGTGGAAATCAAATACCAATTGAAATATCAATTGAAATACTAAATCGAATTTTCTCCCCCTTTATGAAATACCAACATAATACATGTGTAGACTTGAAATAAGATACCAATTGAAAAACTAAATCAATTGAAATAAAGTTGAAATTCATGCTCTAGCATAAACAAGATTTGTGCTCAAGATATAGAAATATAATAGCACAAATAAAACATGTATATGTGTATGAAATAGAATGAGTACCAATCACCAATAGATGATACCAATTGATAACATACATACACAATGAACAATTATGAGTATACAAATGGATCAAATTGATACCAATTGAAAGAGTTCAATGATACCAATTGAAATAACAACAATAGCATGTGTATACCTCATAACATAGCGAAGAATACGAACTAGTTAAAATGAAAAATTTTGTTAACTAGTACGAAATCCTTCAAGCAAGGAATAAACAAAATAGTTTTTCATAAAACATGAAATCCACATGTTAATCAACACTCTAATTCAATTAAGCATAAATATGACTCATGAAAACAAAACATGAGCATAATATAAATATGAGTGTATAAATAAAATGTGTAGATCATAATCATGAAAATATTCAATTAAGCTCAATTATTCCTTTAAACAAGAAAACATGAAAAATATTAAAACTACTTAATCTTCAAGGCATATGTATGTCTAATACAAACTAAAGTATATATACATATCCAAAACATAACGAGTCCACAAAGATATATGCATGAAGGCACGTGGCTCAAAAAAGATGTATATGTAGATGAATAGTTTGAACTAGATGGACATATACATGAAGTCAAACATAAATACATAAACACGAAAAACTAAATTTTCATTAAGAACAAATTTCATTTCAAGGTATATGTATGATTTGTCAACACAAGAAGTATACATACATATCCCTAAACACAATTGAGTCCATAAATATAGATTTGCATGAAAGGCAAATGACTCAAGGGTATACATGTATATCTTAAAGTTTGGCAATACAAACATATACATGAAGTGAAAATTCATACACATAAAACAAACTCAAAAATAGGAATACAAGTTTAAAATGCATGGATCATCAAAACTAGACTATACTAGCACATCTAATGGGTACAAATAAGCATTCGAGCACAAACATATATAGATTTAATTTTTGTCCATTATAGGCACAAGTATTAATCCTAGTCTTAATGAAAACTAACATCTAAACAAATATTCAAGACATGAAGCATCAAAACATGATAAACATCATCATGGTAAATCTTAAACATGATTATTAAGAAAATTCACATGTTATTAAACCTATGATAAACATGATAGCTAAACAAATACGAGAACACAAAATAATAATCCATTTTAAATATGGGTGTCTCAAATTGCTACATGTATGTCAAGGATTTAATAATCATTGTATTTTCACAAAAATCTTTAAACGTCAAAAATATGAAATACAAATCATATATGATCAATATGTACATGCATATGCATTAGATCTAGGTCATACAAATTAGTTCAAATAAGGTGAGAGCACAAAAATATAAGTCCATATTAAACATGGGTGTCTCAAACAACTAACATGTATAACACTAATCTAATTAACATGGCATATTCATAATGATCAATAAACATCAAAACATGCTATAAACATGTGATATGAAAAGCATGTAAACAATAAATAGGAGTTAGGAATCGTTACCAAAACCTAGAAGGCAACTCTCCTTGTCTCCAAAACATGGTGGTCTTCTCCACCAAACTTCCCTTGAAAGTGATGCATCCAATTGATTTTCATGAAGCTCGGAACGCATCCACTCCAAGGTACGGCAACTCTCACGTCATGTGAGAGCCCACACCTACATCAAAAATAGGAGGGGAGGTCTTTGGTACCCATATCTTCTTGGGTCCATAGGGGTTAGTACCTTCTCTAACCCAAACAAATTTATTTGCCAAATTAGAAACATGTATTCTATCATAACAAAATGAGCATACATGTGATGATGGTGCCCGTGAGGAGCATGTGTATGCCGTGATAGGTGTGCATGAAAAGATGAAACTTGCATCTTTTGAAACAAGGATTCCAACCGTGTATGGCTCTTGGCACAATGGCTCAAGGTGGACCCCAAACAATCTACTCTCTTCTTTAATAAACCAATATCATCATTAATATTGGAAGAAGAGGTACATGCAATAGGTAGACTAGATGAAGAAGCTACACTAGCATGGCAAACATGAAAATCAATTTTATGTTGCAAAACATTGTTTTTCTCTAAACAAACATTTAACTCATTTGAAATAGAGATTATTTTATTTTTCAAAGCACCATTCTCCTTTAAAATAAAATCAACTTTTGAGGACAAATTTTCATTTTTCTTCAAAAGGTTTTCACAATCATTTTTAGATTTTAATACTTTATTTTCCTTTAGAGCAAGATCTAATTGAGATCTCAACGAGTCCCTTTCATTATAGACCTCAACCTTTTCTTGCAAAACATTGTTAAGTCTAGATTGCAAACTTTTATTTTCATTTTCATGGCCTAGACTTTTCTTTTTCAAAATCTTATATTTTTCAATCAATTTTTCACACACAATAGATAGTTCTTCATTTAAAGCATGGGCATCAATATTATCCTCACATGAAGAACTAGCATCAAGACTATCACTACCTAGTTGAGTTTCCGATAGTACCTCAAGGGAGTCATTCCCTTGGACCATGAAGCATTGTGAGTCAGATTCTCCACTAGATTCCTCCGGTTGAATTTGCAATTGAAGTTCGGAGGTGGTGGTTGTGGTTGTCAACAAATTCCACACTATAAAGGCGGAATCAAAGTTAGAAACATGCATAAAATAATCTTTGTTAAGCGTGCTTCTAATAGCCTCAAGGGCTTGTGCATTGGCCCCTATATGATTGCTATTACCAAGATAGCATTTCTTGGTAGCGGCAAGATAAGCATGCAAACTTAGGGTTTTTAGGTACATGGACATCCTATACTTCCAAACAACAATGTTGGAAGGGTCATAACTAGGAGGGGTCATGAAGTCCATGGTAAACTATATGAGTGTGCAAACAAGCAAATGCAAACAATAGATTAGCAAACAAATGGATCTCACTCCTAGGATGTTAAGCCTAAATATCAGGAGCACTAGCTCTGATACCAATTGAAAAAACACCTAGAGGGGGGTGAATAGGTGTAAGTGCTAATCTAGAAACTAAATGCTCTAAATGCGGAAGCTAATGCGAATTTTGCAACACACTTAATACAACACACAAGTGTAGCCGAATTCCCCGTGAAGGGCTCTGGACTATCTCTTCTTGATTCCCTTTGAATGGGTTGAGGTGCTATGTGAAGCTCTTGTGGTTAAGTATAAGTGAGGCACACACAAACAACCAAGCATATAAGGATAAACAATATGAATCAAATCCAAGGCACAACACAAGCAAATAGATATGAATGATATGACAATAAGAATGATGCTATGCACAACACAAATGTAAAGAGAGAGAGAGTTAGAGAGACAATGGATCAAACGCAAAGAACAAGATATGTTTCGAGGTTCGAGCACCTTGCTCTACATCCCCGCCTACACCACCGTGTAGGATTTCCAATCCACTATCTCCCACCGAGGGAACCTTCACCGAGAAGGATTTGTTACAACAATGGAGTACCGAACTCCTCTCTCAAACACCGCCTCACAACCGAGGGGTAGGCCCTTAGCCAAATAACCAACACCTCTACCTAAGAGGGTTACAACCACCAAGCTCCACCTCACACAAGAGAGAGCAAACACAAATCTCCACCTCCACCAAAGAGCGAGCAAACCAACAACTCAATCAACCTCACCAAGAGGGATACCTACAACAAATGAGGGTTTACAACTAGTGGTATGTTTCAACCACAAACAACTCCTCTTTCCTCTTTTCCACAAAACAAGATCCTAATAGAATAGGATAGATGATATAGCTCAAGTGTGGAAAACAAGTGTTTTGATCAAAGAAAAACTCTTGGAAAATACCAAATAGATATGGAAATGAAGAACAATAAACTAGTTTCCCAAAAACCTATTTTCTTTGAAAATAACAGAGCACTTAAAAATAAAGAGATGAATCTTTTTAGCACTTTAAACTCTTTTGAAAACTTATTTTTAAAACCAGAGAATGGGAAAAATTTTGCTCCAAAAATCTTGGCCAAAACCCCAGAGAGGTGGGGTTTATATAGGCCAAACCAGAAACTAGCCGTTATGCTGATCTGTCAATCTGACAGACTTTCGGTCGACCGCCCGGTCGACCGCCAACGGTCAAAAATCCGACCGTTGGAGCAAACCGGTCGACCGCCCGATCGACCCAAATAAACAGAGAGCTCTGCTCTCAGGTCCGGTCGGCCGCCCGGCCGACCGTCCCTGTGGCTGCCAAACGTGCACAAGCTTGTGCACGTCGGTCGACTGCAAGGGTCGACCGGCCTTAGGTGCGGTCGACCCGTGCGGTCGGCCGACCTGGCCTGTCAGCCACTGTTGTGGGACAGAAACACATGTAAAAAATATTTCTAAAAATCTTTTAAGTCTTGTAAAAATACCCAAAAATATGTGTGTTGTGTGCATAAAAATAAGCATGTATGTATATCTAGAACATATCTAATATACATAAAAACTATTTAAACTTGTTTTGATCAAACTATTCATGAAAATCAAAACTAAAACATAAAACATGTGTGTTGTGTGCACTTGAGCATATCAACTATACTAAACTTTTCAGATGGATCAAACACACTATCTAAACTAGGATACCTAAGTCTTCTTGACGATCTTCCATCTTCAAGTTGACTTGTTCCCAAACCTTGATCCACAAAGTGCAAAGGAATGATCTTTAAGCTTTGGCACTGGAATCACCATGGAAAGCTTCTAAACTCCTTGTAGAAGCTAATCACCAACTAATATCTTGCTAATAGATCTGAAACTTAAATTCACAAGAATATTAGTAGACATAACTTTATGAGTTGATCATCATCAAAACTAGAGAGGAAAGCCTTTGGGCCAACATATATTACACACCTACCTTTTTTTCGGATATTACCAACCCGGCATATCATAACTTTAACCAACCTAGTGTGTCGGATTGGTTTTATCTGAATCAATATAACCCATGTCCCTAATCTTATAACCATAATTTTCAGAATAATTTTAACTCTTCACAGAGTCAGTGGGGATTGTCCAATTTTCAACCAACTTGTCCTCCTTATCCACCTTGTCCACAATGTTTGCAAGATTCATACTCAGTTCAACCAGTCCAAAATAGAAAACAATCAATTTTGAAAATGAGTATGAGTGAGTCTAAACAACAATCACAAAATCTAATGGACTCACAATTTCACCACCAATTCCAAGACAACACTTCATCTTTTCAACAAAATAATGAATCAATCAACTATGAAAAGATGCTTGAAGCCATGACTCAGGCTCAAAACGCACATAATCGTGGCATAGATATGATGGTCCAATCTCTACGTTCTCACCGTTTGACAAATTCTGATGTCACTAACCATTCTGTTAGAGCCAAAGAGTCATGTTATTTTGGAAATCAAGGTTCCATTTTAGAACAATCATTTAAACTTGCCCAAACTCCAAATTTTGAAAATGATATTAACAGTTTGGCAAGTTATTCCTTTCCTGAAATAGAACTTGAGAATGAATATGACCATGAACCTCAACTTAGTGATTTAATTCTACTTCTTGATTCAATAATATCTCCGGTGTCCTCACCTGATTTCAATCTTTTTTCCGAGTCAACATTGGATCCTGTGCTAATTCATCATGAAATTGAATCACCCATCTTTGGTGATCATATTGAACTTGTCCAATTTTATACTTTTGAAAGTCCTATTGACAAATTGGCAAGTTCTCATTTTTATGACATTGAACACAATGAGAAATGTGACCTAGATTCTCAAATTTGTGATCCAGTTCAAATTCTCGAATCAATATTGACTCCTGTTTTGTTACCCGACTTGATTAATATTTTAGAGTCAGTTTTGATTCCCACACCTATCATTCTTGAACTTGAATCACCAATATTAAGTCACATTCCATTGTTGGAAAATAAATGTGGACTTGAGTTTCAACTTCTTGACTTGGACCCGCTTCTTGACCTAATCTTTACTCCTGAACCTTTACTTGACTTAAGTTACTTTCCTGAGTCGGTATTAGTTTCCGTACTTCCTAAGTCCAAGTCAATCATTTTATCTTTTCATACACCATTCTGGGACAAAGCGGTTGACAAATTTGACTCCGAAATTAATTATGGAATTTGGAAATTAGATGGGGTTAAATTTTTAATAAAAATCCTTTATGGATACATCATTTTAATGGGTTATATTAGAGAGATTTCTGGTGGATTCCTTCGAACTCCATAAAAAGTCGATTGGGCTGTATTTCGTGGACCAATCAGACCCCACCGGAACCACCTCCTTAAGGTAACATTTTCCTTCCCTTTCTTCTTTTTCATGCATCTATGCACTAATTCATACATTGAGAACAATGCATGAGATAGGTGTGGGGGAGGGTTCTAACATAACTTAGGTTTTTCTTTTTAAAATATGAAAAAATTAACATTTTCTTTAATTTTAAAAACTTTTGAAAATAGAAACAATATTTTGACATATTTTTTGTAAGAAATTAAGTCAATTTTAAGGAATAGGAAAATCAAAATTAGGATTTCTTATACTTGGTCAAAATAAGATTATTTGTTTGATTGTTAGGGTTAGGAAGATAATTTGTCAAAATAATTTAGTCTTGATCTTTACCTTAATAAAATATGCATACTTCATACACTTACACACTTGGGGTTCAAAAATAAAAATTCTTATGCCTTATATATAAAAAAAGAAAAAAATCTATGAAAGATGAACAAATCTAATTATTGATTAGCTAGGTGCTTTGGCCTAAACAAGCCTTAGTATTTATGCGAAAGATGATTAGATAAGTTTGATATATATATATATATATATATGAAAATCCTCTGATTAAGCTGGGTATCTGAGCCTAATAAAGCATAAGTATTCACGCCTAAAAGGGGTTCAAATAATAAAATTCTTAGTTTTGTGGCCTTGTTTGCTCGAGTCCTTAAGTCCTTGGGGTGTTTTCTCACCTGGTGCCCTAAGACTGTTTGGTTTGGGAGTCATCGATTAAAGGCTTGTTATATGGGCATATTAGAAAGCCTAATAGAACTAAGGAATAATACCACAAATATATATATATATATATATATATATATATATATATATATATATATATATATATATATATATATATATATAAGGCATAAGAGTTAGAGTTAATGAACCCTCAGCCAAAATTTTCACGATCGGAAGGTGCATATGACTTAGGCTAAAGTAATAGACTAAATGAGACTAAGTTTAGGAATGAAAAATTCAATTTTCCTATAACTTATAGATTGCTTAAATCTTACAATTATATTTCAAATATTTTTCTCTTTCAAAATGCTTTTCAAAAATACTAACTCTTTGTTTCTTTTTCTTTATGGATTTTGTGGGTGTAATTTACTGAAAACCCTCACTAGACAAAACTCGTCCTCTAAGGGAAACCTAGAGGTTTAATGGCTTGTTGCACATGCTCAGGGCAATCGAGTGACCTGCGAAAGTGGTCTAATAATCCTTAGTATAGTTTGGTTGTTTTGCTCGAGGACGAGCAAAAGATAGGTATGGGGGTATGATTGGTCACTAATATTACACATTTAATATTATATTCTCCTACTTATTATAGAATAAACTCTATATTTTCCTAATTAAATATTTAATTTATTTGCAGGCCCATTCCTAAAGAAGAGTGAAGAGAAATGAGCCCAAAAACCCACCAAATCGTGACTTAATTCAGAATAAATTCGAAATCAAGGAATCAAGGCTAAATCTTGGCATATCAGAGAGGTTGAAAACGGTTGAGAAGAATTCTCCCTGAATCGATCGATTAAAGCCAAGGATCAAAGGCCATTTCGTCAAAATCCCGGACATAAACTGCAAATCCAGATAAAGATAATTACAAATCAAGAAACCGGGGAGCACCACCAACAGGGTGTGGCCACCTAGCCACACACTGGCCATGAAAATGCAGCTAAAGCCGCATTTTCGCGGATCTGTTGGAGAGTTAGGGGGCGTTTGCTCCCCCTATCTTCAAATGATCCTGTAGGTTGGGTTTTGCCTATAAATACTGAGATTTTCAGAGCCTTCAGGGGACGACCATGTAGAGATAGGATTTAGTCCAGTTTTTCATTTTTTAGTGTAGGTTTTTGTTTTTCTTTTCATGTAATTTTTAGTTTTAATTTATGTATTTCAGAGGAGATCAGACTTTCATAGGAGAACGAGAACAAAGCTTGTGTTGAGAGTGACACCGGTGTAAGATTTCCTTCTTTTCTTTTATTGTTATGAAATCGAATCTGTAGTTTCCTTTTTATGTACTTCATTTTAGTGTTCTTCTTCTTCTTTTCTACTTCACTCATTCTTGTACCAATTACTCTCCAAGTGCCTTGCCTTTGCAAGTGCCACCGATAGCTCATGACGCTGGATTTGAGTCTCTTTGTATCATTTCAGGCTTGTTTTGTCTTGATGATGTAATGTGGAAGAGACAATAATCAACTCTTATGGGCTATGTGCTGATTGCCTCCACTTCAAGGTAACATCATCGCCAAAGATTCAATGTACGCTTTTGTTCAAAAGGAGGTAAGTAATTATTTTTATTTTTTCTTTCTTGTAACTTTTAGTTTAGATCACCACACCACATCTTCCAAATCTTTTTCACTCTTTTTCAGTTTATTTGTACATAGTCATTTTCTGATTTTCTCCACCTTCTCATTCTTTCACTTTCTCCGTAACTTGACTTTAATTTATTTTACATTTCTTTTTAAGAACTAAAGAAGAACTTTAACCATCCTTGTATCTTAAAAGAAAACTTACTACAAAGCTTCTAACGCTAGTCCCTCCTTGTGGATCACGACCCGCATAGCCACTTGCTATTGCGGTAGAATTGAGCATTTGCACTCTTTATTTTAAAGTTCTAAAATACTGTATTTTGTGTGCAGGTTCAAGCTCAATCATGGATCATGACCCGCATAGCCACTTGCTATTGCGATAGAATTGAGCACCTTGTACTACTGTTTTAAAAGTTCTGAAATTTTGTATTTTTATGCAGGTAATACGTCAATCAAATTTTGGCATCGCTGCCGGGGAGGGACGGTAAGTTATTCTCTTTTTAGATTTACATTTTTTGTTAACCTTCTTCTTTATTTTTGGTGTACAAATTTAACAATAGGAATTTTTGCTGCAGTGGACATATAAGTGGCCCTGCACTCTGCTCAAGAAAGCAGAGCCCAGAAGCCCTCAGATTTGCTACATTCCTGTGGCAATCTGAGTGAACTACTAACCTGTATTTTCTACAAGTTGGATAATTACATAGTTTAATCTCTGTAGCATTTATTTTCTTGTTTGACTCACTGTACATACATTTCTAATACAACAGTAAAACGTTGGTTGTAAATGCTAAAAATGATTTAGACTTTACATTTAAGCACGTGTCTATTTCAAGTACTCAATACTATCGCAATAGCAAGTGGCTTTGTAGGTCGTGATCCACAAGGAGGGACTAGCAATAGAAGTTTTTTAGTAAGTTCTCTTTTAGGTTACAAAGTATAATTAAAGATCTTCTTTTAGTTCTTAAACAGAAAAGAAAAATAAGTTTAAGTTAAGTTAGGAAGAAAGTGGTAGATTGAGAAGGTGGGGAAAATAGAAAATGGATATTTACAAAGAAATTGAAAAGAGTGATGAAAGAGTTGGGTGTTGATGGTGTTGGTGATCTAAACTAAAGAATTAAAAGAGAAGAAATAAAAGCTAAAAGAAATGCTTACCTCCTCTGGTTGATGACTTACCTGGAACCCTTGCATGTTTTACCTTGCTTAGGAGGTGATCAACATATAACCCATAAGATCAAGATCAGTCCCTATTCGCATTACATCATTAAGATGAACAAGAATGAAACTATACGGAATCTTGAGAAGAAGATTATCATCATGAAATATCTCACATAAACATGGCTATATTGATGCTTCTAGGTTTACTTGGACATTCATCAAAACCAAAAGAGGAAAAGTAAAATTAGAAGCAGAACATATAAACAAGAAAAGCATGAAGATGTTACCTTTGATTATTTGTAGACACGATGAAAGAAAGAAGGTGGTTACATTGGTGCCACTCTCAATATAAGTCTCTCTCTCTCTTACTTACATGAATCTCAGTCTAACCTATGCTTATAAAGAAATAAAAAATTACATAAAAAGAAAATAAAAACCTATACTAAAAAGAATGAAAAACTGGCCTAAAATTTATCTCTGCATGGTCCTCCCTCTGCCTCTGATGTGTGGAGTATTTATAGGATAGAAATAGATAAGAAAATGAGTCTAATGATAAGGGGAGCTAACTATTTCTGAATTTGAATCCTCCCCTTATCTCCAAACTTGATTTGATATGGATATTCAGTTCTGATCATAAACTTGTTGGCGTATTGATTGCTTAATATAACTTATCAAATAATCAAATTAGAAATAGTAATCAACTTAAGAGTTGTATCCCTTTAAGTCTTCTTTCTAGATCATCTTGAATCATTAGATTTGAGTTTCGGTACCGAAAGTTATGACTCAAATACTAAAAT
This sequence comes from Agave tequilana, assembly GCA_038442645.1. Lineage (NCBI taxonomy): Eukaryota > Viridiplantae > Streptophyta > Magnoliopsida > Asparagales > Asparagaceae > Agave > Agave tequilana. The sequence continues at coordinate 14,723 of JAVJIF010034060.1, read as the reverse complement.
ATATCCAGTCAAAATTTCTTCATCTCTTCCGTTGATCTTATCTCTATCCATTTATTCCTTTAGATTTGGACACTGTATTTGACGTTATTCTTGGTTGATCTTTAACTTTAACTACTTGATTCACTAAAAACTGAATATAACCAACTGAATTTGGGATCATCCTCCTCTAACAAATAGACCTAGCTAAATCTGAATTTAACTGATATTTATTTGATTTTATCCTATTTCTCCCCATGATTATCATATGCAAAATAGACATTTAAGATAAGAAATTTAGCAGATTTATTACATAATAAATGTGACAATGTAATAAAGAATAATACAATAAATGAGTGCAATGAATAACAAAATAAGAGAAAAAGAGGCTAACCTCAGAGCTCCTAAAGGTAGGATGTATGTCAGAACTCTACAACCCATGAGAATCGACAATGAGCTACTTGTCCAACTTTTCTAGCGCAGCTTGACCGGATCCATGATGACTTGGTTGATGAACACTAACCCAAATACCATTCACATATGGTCAGATCTGTGACGCACTATGCATACAATACAGATACTAAGTTATCAAGGCGTAAGCTAGAACTCGTTAGGCAAGGACCCACTGAGTCTTTCACCGACTTCATCACATAGCTTACTATAGAGGGGAAGGACCAAAGCTACTCGGTTCAAAAGAGAAACTCGGAGGAAGATCCAATTGAAGAGCCTGAAACCTGAATATACCAATAGGTTGACTACATCACCCAGCTTTTCATTCTTTAGTTTGTGCTAGCTGTTAGATAGAAGATGCATTAGCAGGTGGGCATTCGCTCCCTCTCTCTACAAAGTTGATTTGTAATAGGTCCTCGAATAATAAGCAGAATAAGTCTGCCAGGTCATCTTAGGCAAAAGTAGAGGTCAATACAATTAGAGCGGCGTCGCTGAACCAAACGCCGTACTATACAAGCGGCAGGCAGCTGATTGATCACTAATATTACACAATTAGTATCATATTCTCCTACTTATTGTAGAATAAACTCTGCATTTTTCTAATTAAATGTTTAATTTATTTGCAGGCCCATTCCTAAAGGAAAGTGAAGAGAAATGAGCCCAAAAGCCCACCAAATTCTGCCTTAATTCAGATTAAATTCGAAATCAAGGAATCAGGGCAAAATCTTGGCATATCAGAGAGGTTAAAAATCAGTTGAGAAGAATCCTCCCTGAATCGATCGGTTAAAGCCAAGGATCAAAGGCCATTTCATCAAAATCCTGGACTTAAACGAGAAAACCAACTGAAGATAAAGGCAGAACGCAAAACCAGGGAATTTCACCAATAGGGTGTGGCCACCTAGCCACACTATTGCCACGGTAACACGGCCAAAGTCACATTTCTGCAGCTTTGTTAGGGAGTTAGGGGGAGCGTTTGCTCCCCCTATCTTCTCACACCTCTCCCCTCTGGGTTTTTGCCTATAAAAGGGTAGGATGTTCACTGAAAATGGGACGACCATGCAGAGATAGGATTTAGTCCAGTTTTCATTCTTTGTAGTATAGGTTTTTATTTTCTATTTATGTAATTTTAATTTGTATGTAAGCTTAGGTTAGATTGAGATTCATGTAAGTAAGAGAGAGAGGCTTATGTTGAGAGTGACACCGATGTACCCTCCTCCTTTCTTCCATCGTTTCTTCAAGCAATAAAAGGTAAATTTTTTTATGTTCGTCTCTTTACTATTGATTTCTTTTTCTTCTTTCTACTTTCCTCTTTTGGTTTAATGAGCATGCAAGTGAATCCAGAAGCATAAGTATAACAATGTTTATGTGAGTGCCAACGATAATTCATGATGATGTTCTCCTCCTCAAGACTCAGATCACTTTATTCATGTTCGTCTTGATGATATAATGCGAATGGGGACTGAGCTCGATCATATGACTTATGCGTTGAACGCCTCCGAAGCAAGGTAGAACATGCAAGGGTTCCAGGTAAATCATCAACCAAACTAGGTAAGCATTTCTTTAATTTTCTTTCTTTTCTTTTTATTTAGTTTAAATCACCATCACCCACTTCTTTCATCATTCCTTTTCCATTTCTTTGTAAATAATCATTCTCCATTTTTCTCCACCTTCTCCATCTATCGCTTTCTTTCTAACTTAACCTAACTCTTTTTCATTTTCATTTCTTAAAACAAAGAAGACCCTTCGTTTTTCTTCACAAAGATTTCAATACAAACCTTGAACGCTTCATCGCTAACCCTCCTTGTGGATCACGACCCGCATAGCTACTTGTTATTGCGGTAGATTTGAGAACTTTCACATCTCTATTTTAAAGTTCTAAAATACTGTATTTTGTGTGCAGGTTTAAGCTTCAATCAAATTTTGGCACCGTTGTCGGGGATGGTAACGGTTTTTTATTGAATTTTTTTAGAACTAAAACGAATTTTTCTTCTCTGTTGCAGGTTATAGGGCAGGAAAAGTAGGAAAAAAAGATTGCAGTAACATATAACTGGTCTTGGGCCTCTGTTCCAAAAAATAGAGACCAAGTACCCTCTGAATTGCCGCGTTTGCTCGGCTCTAGCCAAATTTTCGCGGCAAGGAAGAGTTCACTACTGACTGGCTTTTTGCAGGGCTGCTTGCTTTGCAAAATTAGAGTTTATGCAAACTTTATTTCTTGTATGACATCACCATGAGCCTGCTAATAAACCAATAGTAAAATACTTGTTGAAAATTTTGAAAAATTGATTAGACGTTTGCATTTTATGCACGTGTCTTTTCAATTCATTTACTTTATTGTTGAAGAGTGCTGGAGCAAGGTAGTTCGCATTACATTTAGAATAGGACTCATCTCTTAGTTGACTTACATCGCTTTGAGTGAATCTTGTTTCCATATCTTGTACACTTGCACAAACTGATTTTAAGGGCACCACCCTATAACAAGATAAGGTGGGGATTTAATCACCCTTCCTTGGCCCAAAAATCAGATTCCAAGCACTCACTAACCTGAGCCTAACTAAAAATGAGTAGACGTTGGCCCTAGGGACATCTCGGACTCAATTAAGAGATTATCCTAAGGGGGAAAGGTGTTGAATTTGACTCCTGCCAAATCAGTGTCTAGGAAAGGGATTAAGGGCCGAAAGCCTGAAGGTTGGTGGTTATTTAATTAAGGAACGTCTTTGACAGAAACCTCCCACCAATCTTGCCCTGACCTGGCTAATTAGCTTGTGGTCAAAGTCTACATTATACCTCCCGTGGACAGTCTAACCAGTTAGGAGTCGTCTAGGTCATAGGTCTACCCTAACTTAGTTTAAGATTTTTTTTTTGTGCTTATTTGTTTGTTTTTCTTTGTTTGTTTGTATTTTATTGTGTGATATAGCTTATAATAACAATTTTTCCAATTTTAATAGTAATCAATATTACACACCGACCTCTTTTTTGGATATTACCAACCCGGTATATCATAACTTTAACCAACCTAGTGTGCTGGATTGGTCTTATCCAAATCAATATAACCCATGCCCCTAATTAATATAACCATAATTTTCAAAATAATTTCAACTCTTCATAGAGTCAGTGGGGATTCACCTCCCCGAGTCTAATTTTCAACCAATTTGTCCTCCTTATCCACCTAGTCCACAATATTTCCAAAATTCATACTCAGTTCCACCAGTCCAAATTAGAAAATCATCAATTTTGGAAATGAGTATGCGTGAGTCCAAACAACAATCACAAAATCTGATGGACTCACAATCTCACCACCAATTCCAAGACAGCACTTCATCTTTTCAACAAAATGATGAACTGATCAACTATGAAAAGATGCTTGAAGCCATGACTCAGGCTCAAAACGCTCGTAATCGTGACATAGATATGATTGTCCAATCTCTACATTCCCACCGTTTGACCAGTTCTGATGTCACTAACCATTCTATTAGAGCCGAAGAGTCAATTTGTTTTGGACATCAAGGTTCCATTTTAGAACAATCATTTGAACTTGCCCAAACTCCAAATTTTGAAAATGATATAGACAGTTTGGCAAGTTATTCCTTTCCTGAAATAGAACTTGAGAATGAATATGATCCTGAACCTCAACTTAGTGATTTAATTCTACTTCTTGATTCAATTATGACTCCAGTATCTTCACTTGATTTCAACCTCTTTTCCGAGTCAACATTGGATCCTGTGTTAATTCATCATGAAATTGAATCACCCATCTTTGATGATCATATTGAACTTGACCAATTTTACACATTTGAAAGTCTTATTGACAACTTGGCAAGTTCTCATTTTTTTTGACATTGAACTCAATGAGAAATGTGACCTAGATTCTCAAATCTGTGATCCAGTTCAAATTTCCGAATCAATATTGACTCCTGTTTTGTTACCCGACTTGAGTAATATTTTAGAGTCAGTTTTGATTCCCACACCTATCATTCTTGAACTTGAATCACCAATATTAAGTCACAGTCCATTGTTGGAAAATAAATGTGGACTTGAGTTTCAACTTCTTGACTTGGACCCACTTCTTTAACCAATCTCTACTCCTGAACCTTTACTTGACTTAAGCCACCTTCCTGAGTCGGTATTAGTTCCTGTACTTTCTGAGTCCAAGTCAATCATTCTATCTTTTGACACTCCATTTTGGGACAAGGCGGTTGACAAATTTGACTCCAAAATTAATTATGGAATTTTGAAATTAGAGGGGGTTAAATTTTTAATAAAAATTCTTCATGGATACATAATTTTAATGGATTATATTAGAGAGATTTTTGGTGGGTTCCTTCGAACTCCATGCAAAGTCGATTGGGCCGCATTTCATGGAACAATCAGACCACCACCGGAACCACCACCTTAAGGTAACATTTTTCTTCCCTTTCTTCTTTCTCATGCATCCGTGCATTAATTCATACATTGAGGACAATGCATGAGATAGGTGTGGGGGAGCGTTCTAACATAACTTATTTTTTATTTTATTTTTTTATAAAAAATTTAACATTTTCTTTACTTTAAAAAAAACTTTTTGAAAATAGAAACAATATTTTGACATATTTTTTGTAAGAAATTAAGTCAATTTAAGGAATAGGAAAATCAAAATTAGGATTTCTTAAATTTGGTCAAAATAAGATTATTTGTTTGATTTTTAGATTTAGGAAGATAATTTGTCAAAGTAATTTAATCTTGATTTTTACCTTAATGAAATATCCACACTTCTTACACTAACACACTTAGGGTTAAAAAACAAAGATTCTTATGCCTTATATATATATATATATAAAATCTATGAAAGATGAACAAATCTAATTATTGATTAGCTAGGTACTTTGGCCTAAGCAAGCCTTAGTATTTATGCGAAAGATGATTAGATAAGTTTGAGAAAAATATATATATGAAAATTCTCTGATTAAGCTAGGTATTTGTGCCTAATAAAGCATAAGTATTCACGCCTAAAAGGGGTTCAAATAATAAAATCCTTAGTTTTGTGGCCTTGTTTGCTCGAGTCTTTTAGTCCTTGGGGTGTCTTCTCACCTGAGGCCCTAAGACCATTTGGTTTAGGAGTCATCGATTAAAGGCTCGTTACATGGGCAGATTAGAAAGCCTAATAGAACTAAAGAATAATACCACAAAAATACATATATATATATATATATATATATATATATATATATATATATATATATATATATAAGTAAATAAGGCATAAGAGTTAGAGTTAAGGAACCCTTAGTCAAACTTCACAGTCACGATGGTGCATATGACTCAGGGTAAAATAATAGACTAGATGAGAAGTACAATTTGACTCCTGATTTTGATTGATAATAAATTCTTGAATAGAGACTAAGTTTAGGAATGAAAAATTTAGTTTTCATATAACTTATAGATTACTTAAGTCTTACAATTATATTTCAAATATTTTCTCTTTCAAAATGCTTTTCAAAAATACTAACTCTTTGTTTCTCTTTCTTTATGGATTTTGTGGGTGTAATCCACTGAAAACCCTCACGAGACAAAACTCATCCTCTAGGGGAAACCTAGAGGTTTAACGGCTTGTTGCACATGCTCAGTGCAATCGAGTGACCTGCGAAAGTGGTCTAATAATTCTTGGTTTAGTTTAGTAGTTTTGCTCGAGGACGAGCAAAGGATAGGTATGGAGGTGTGATTGGTCACTAATATTACACATTTAGTATCATATTCTCCTACTTATTGTAGAATAAACTCTGCATTTTCCTAATTAAATATTTAATTTATTTGCAGGCCCATTTCTAAAGGAAAGTGAAGAGAAATGAGCCCAAAAGCCCACCAAATTCTGCCTTAATTAAAATTAAATTTGAAATCAAGGAATCAAGGTAAAATCTTAGCATATCAGAGAGGTTGAAAACTGGTTGAGAATAATCCTCCATGAATCGATCGGTAAAGCCAAGGATCAAAGGCCATTTCGTCGATATCCCGGACTTAAACGAGAAAACCAACTGAAGATAAAGGCAGAACGCAAAACCATGGAATTCCACCAACAGGGTGTGGCCACTTGGCCACACCCTGGCCGCGAAAATGCGGCCAAAGCCGCATTTTCACGGCTTTTTTAGGGAGTTAGGGGGAGTGTTTGCTCCCCCTATCTTCTCACACCTCTCCCCTCTGGGTTTTTGCCTATAAAAGGGTAGGATGTTCACTGAAAATGGGATGACCATGCAGAATAGGATTTAGTCCAGTTTTCATTCTTTGTAGTATAGGTTTTGTTTTCTTTTTATGTAATTTTAATTTGTATGTAAGCTTAGGTTAGATTGAGATTCATGAAAGTAAGAGAGAAAGGCTTATGTTGAGAGTGACACCGATGTACCCTCCTCCTTTCTTCCATCGTTTCTGCAAGCAATAAAAGGTAAATTTTTTTTATGTTCGTCTCTTTACTTTTGCTTTCTTTTTCTTCTTTCTACTTTACCTCTTTTGGTTTTAATGAGCATATAAGTGAATCCAGAAGCATAAGTATAACAATGTTTGTATGAGTGCCAACGATAATTCATGATGACGTTCTCCTCCTCAAGACTCCGTATCACTTCATTCTTGTTCGTCTTGATGATATGATGCGAATGGGGACTGAGCACGATCCTATGGCTTATGCGTTGAACGCCTCCGAAGCAAGGAAGAACATGCAAGGGTTTCTAGTAAATCATCAACCAAACTAGGTAAGCATTTCTTTAATCTTCTTTCTTTTCTTTTTCATTAGTTTAAATCACCATCACCCACTTCTTTCATCACTCCTTTTCCATTTCTTTGTAAATAATCATTCTCCATTTTTCTCCACCTTCTCCATCTATCGCTCTCTTTCTAACTTAACCTAACTCTTTTTCATTTTCATTTCTTAAAACAAAGAAGAACCTTCGTTTTTCTTCACAAAGATTTCAATATAAACTTGAACGCTTCTATCGCTAACCCTCCTTGTGGATCACGACCCGCATAGCCACTTGCTATTGCTGTAGATTTGAGCACTTGCACATCTCTATTTTAAAGTTCTGAAATACTGTATTTTGTGTACAGGTTTAAGCTTCAATCAGCAGCACAGCCATTTCAAAACTAAAACCAAACCTAATTTTTTCTAAAAATACTCAGGCAGCTCGGGATCCCCAACGGCAGACTCCGTAGGCCCAAGCTCAGTACCCACTGGCCCAACAACAATAACAGGGTCAAGTGTCCTATCAGCATGGTCAGTAAGGGGCCCAGCAGGGTCAGAGACAAGCCAGAAGATATGACCGACCACTCAGAGAGTTCACTTTGTTATCGCTTCTGATGAGAAAGTAGATGGGAGGTCTGGTACAGGTACAGAAGGGGGTCTTGCCCCACTTAGAGCCAAAACTGACGCAAAATCCATTGCCAATCATATATAATCTAAATGTGATATGCCATTATCACCAGAGCCGTGGACATTGGACCGACAGTTGCTGGAGCTTCAGGCATATTGTACAGGATTTGATTGATTCAAAGCAATTCGTTATACCTCTCGCGCCAACCACAACAGCTCAGCCAAACATCAATAACAACCCTTTGTAGGCTCATCCTGCATAACCCTCTAATGGGGTCAAAAGTGGCTCTAGCATATTCCACACTCAATATATTACACCCATCACAGACTAGCTACAGCCGCACCTGCACAGTCAACCCAAAATATTCATTCAGGTGTGATCAATATGATTACACCCTGCCCATGGGAAATCAGCCAGCCCTCATCCTCTTGGGATGCACCCTTACCCCTCTAACTAAATAAGTAAGGCCCCATTCTACCATACTCCAAACCCTCAGCCTAGCCAAGGCCTGGTAACTCTAGAAGAGATCCTGGCCCAGTCTAGTCCAATCTACCAAAGCCCTGTCACATTATAAGAGATTCTAACCTTCAACGAACCCACCTTGCCTGTCCAAAAACTGATCGGGGTGGAACTAGCACTCAAAAATGTGTAGTTTATGAAATCAATGAAAATCTCGTATGTGTGCTAATGTACCCTCGATACTTCCGTTATAGCAATGGCTCAACGGGCCGAATCCACAGGGAAGGGAGGCGATAGAAGCATTGACAGTTTTTATTCACGTTTTATGTTAACAATTCTTCTTTGTTAAAGAATGAAAAAAAAGAAAAGAAAAGAAACGAAAGGGAAAAATAGAAAGTGGTAGGTGGAGAAGGCGATGAAAACATCGATGTAAAAATAAAATAGAAGTGGTTTAGAAAACAAATAGGAAAGAAGATGAAACAAAGTTGAACTAAGAAGGTGGTGAAAACATCGATTAAAATGAGAAAAAGAATTGCTTTTTAAAACAAGATAAAAGAAAGCTCATGGCTACTAACTACTAATTGATCCACTAACCATGCTAACCTCTTAGTGATAGTTGCCTCACATTTGATCCTCGGTCATCACTAATCCTTGACTTCAAGAGACGATACAAAGCATGGCAAATGAGATGCTTCTTCACATTCAAACTTGCATCAAGAGCAAGCTAATGCAAACATTAGGTCATCGAACCATTGAAAGAAAGCATGAAATAAGAGAGACTTATCTTGGTTAGCAAGTTAGCAAGTTAGATGTTAGAACCCATCATCATGAGCCATCAATGGCTCTTACAAGAACAAGGCCTTATAGAGGCTACTAGATTCATGTGGATTATCAAGTAAGTGGTTAGATGGTTAGTGGTTAGTAGTTAGATTTCCATGAGAAGAAGAAAAGTTAGCAAAGCATCATGTAGAAGATGAAGAAGATTACATTGGAGAAGAAAGGAGGCACCTTTACATAGATTGTCACCATCTATTACATCAATCCCTCTCTATCTCTCTCTGAATCTCTCAGCCCTACTACAAGATCTAAAAAGAAATGAAAATACAAGAGAAATGATATGAAGAGCACCTACCTACACTAACCTAAAACATAGAAAAAAACAGAAACTTCTCCTAAAAATGAAACTGCTCCCATTTTGGCCATATACAGGGGTTTATATAGGCATAGGAACCCTCTGGAAGACGAGACAGGGCCACGTGTTAAAAATTGACGTGTGGCCCCACAAATGGGCCGCGGATCCGCGGACAAACCAGGGAGTTAACTCCCTGGTTTTGGTGCGGGGCTCCGTATTAACTCTGGAAGCTTCATGGTATATCCTGTTTCGGGTAATTTCGTCCGAATATTCGTCTGACGTGCGCAAGAGTCTAGAATCGACGTATCTTCTAGATGATCCCTTGCTTGGTCTCCAAGTAATGCAGATTTAATTATTCTAAATTAGGTTTAATTAAGCTCTTATTACTCCTTTGCCCTTGAACTCTGGATTTACCTGCAATAAAGACCAAAACACGGTTTAGACTGACAATTTATTCATAAATCGGTGGGAAAATGCGATATAATAATGCATAATCGTAGACTAATCACACCCCCACACTTATCTTTTGCTCGTCCTGAGCAAAACAAGAAAAGAAAAACTATACTATAAATATTATTACACCACTTTCGCAGGTGACGCGATTGCACTGAGCGTGTGCAACAAACCGTTAAACCTCTAAGTTACCCCTAGAGGAGGAGTGTTGCCTCCTGAGGATTTTCAGCGGATTGCACCCACAAAAACCATAAAGAAAGACGACAAATGTTAGTATTTTGAAAAAATATTTTGAAAGAGAGACAAGTTTTCAAAATATTTTTGCAAAAATATAAGCGATCTAAGGTCATAAGTCCACCAAAAATCATTCTTCCTTAAATTTAGTCTCTATGCAAGATCTTGTCTTCAATTAAGGTAAGAATTCAAATTGGATTGAATATTTTATTTTTCATAAAACCTAGATAATATGTACTTTGTGATGTGAAGATTTCTGGGATTTCAACTCTAACCATCAAACCAGTTATATATATATATTCTTTCTTTTTCTCTTTTTTTTCTTCCCTTAGTTTTCTTAGGCATTCTAGTTCACCCATGTAGCGAGCCTATAACCGATGACTCCCAGAGCAGACGGTTTAGGGCACCAGATGAGAAAACATTCTTAGGGTTTAAGGACTCAAGTAAACAAGGCCACAAAACTAAGGGGGATTATTTGCTTCTTATAATCACCGTTAGGCGTGAATAATCATGCTTCTTAAGGCATAATTATCCAACTTATTAAGTAGTTTTTTTTTAATATATATATTTTTATGTCATTTTAGGTCTTTGTATCCATCCCAAAAATTGTGTAAGTGTGATATGCATACTATCTAAGGCAAAATTCAAGATAAAACTATCTCTCCAATTTGTCTTACTTAGCCTATAATTTTAAACAAGATCCATTATTTCAACTAGGTTTAAGATGTCAAAATTAGGGCTTCCTTAATTTCTAAGATCATCTTAATTTTCTTAAAAATAGATCAAAAATTTGTCTCTTGTTTCAAAAAGTTTTTAAAGAAAGAGAAAATTCCTATACAAAAGGGAAGATTTCTAAAAATATCCCAAAAGAAGTGTAAAAGAAAGAAAATCTAAAAACTCTATGTTAGTAAACCCTCCCCCACACTTATCTCATGCATTGTCCTCAATGCATCGTGATATATGTATGCATGAAATAAATAGAGAGGGAAGGAAAAATCACCTCAAAGTGGTAGTTCCGGTGGTGGTCTGATTGGTCCACGAAATGCGGCCCAATCCAACTTGCGTGGAGTCTGGAGGAACCCACCAGAGACCTCAAGAATACAACCCACTAGAATGATGTAGATATGAATGATTTTTATTAATAACTTTACCCCATCTAATTTTTGAACTTTCAAAATAGTTTCAGAGTCAAATTTATCAAGACCCTTTGTCCCATAATGGAATGATTGATTTGGACTTAGAAAATACAGGAACTAATACCGACTCAGAAAATAGACTTAAGTCAAATAAAGGTTCGGGAGTCGAGATTGGTTCAGGAAGTGGGTCCAAATCAAGAAGATGATGCTCAAGTCCACATTCATTTCCCCCTAATGGAATGTGCTTTCTAAGGTTGGTGATTTCAGTTCAAGAATGACAAGCACGGGAACCAAAACTGACTCTAAAATGTTACTCAAATTGGGCAACATAACAGGAGTCAATAATGATTCAAGAATTTAAACTGGATCACAAATTTGAGGATCAAAGTCACATTCCTCTTTGAGTTCAATTCCATAAAAATGAGAACTTACCAATTTATCAATGGGACTTTCAAAATTATAAAATTAGTCAAGTTCAATATGATGATCATCAAAGATGGGCGATTCAATTTCATTATGAATTGGCACAGGATCCAATGTTGACTCGGGAAAAAGATTGGAATCAGGTGAAGATACTGGAGTCATAATTGAATCAGGAAGTAGAATTGAATCACAAAGTTGAGGTTCATGATCATATTCATTTTTAAGTTCAATTTCAGAAAAAGGATAACTTGCCAAAATGTCAATGGGATTTGAAGTTTGGAAAAGTTCAGGTGGGTGTGCTGAAATTGAATCTTCGTTTTCAAAACAACATGACTCTTTGGCTCTGACAGAATGGTTAGTGACATCAGGAATGGTAAAAGGATGAGAACAGAGACTTTTGACCATCATATCTATGTCATGATTATGAGCGTTTTGAGCCTGAGTCATGGCTTCAAGCATCTTTTCATAGTTGATAGGTTCATCATTTTGTTGAAAAGATGAAGTGGTGTTTTGAAATTGGTGGTGAAATTGTGAGTCCATCAGATTTTGTTATTGTTATTTGGACTCACGCATACTCATTTTCAAAATTGATGGTTTTCTATTTTGGACTGGTGGACCTGAGTATGAATCTTGAAAATGTTGTGAAATTGGAGAGGCCCTCATTTTCTGAAGTTGTCGCTCGACCTCTTATAAATTGGCTTCTATACTCTTTTCTAACTTAGATTTTTCTTCAATTGGTAGTTCAGAAAAAGGAGTATAGGAAGCAAAATCGGAGAATGAATATTGTGTAAATTGTGGACAAGGTGGACATGGGGGACAAGGAGGTTGAAAATTAAACTCGGGGATAGTAAATCCCCATTGACTCTGTGACGAGTTGAAATTATTTTGGAAATTATAGTCATAACAATGTGGGTATGGGTTGTATTGATTCGGATAAGTCCAACCCGGTGTATTTGGTTGATGCATATTGTAAAAGCTAGGTTGGAATTATTCGAATTGAATGGGGTTGGTGTGAAATATAGATTCATATTCAGATTGAAAGAATTGTAATTGTTGAATTCCATTTCACAAATAATCAAAAACAAAAAGAAAAAAATCAAACAACAAACAAAGAGAAAAGAAAAAATCAAAACCAAGCCTATAGTAGGGTTGACATAGACCTAGACGACTCCTAACTGGTCGATTACCCGGGAGAGGTTGTTGCTTGAATCCGACCACAAGCTAATCGGCCAGGTAGGGGCAAAATACGGTGAGAGGTATCCGTGCGTAAGAAACGGGCCTTAATTACGCCAAACCACAGTATCTTCGAGGCGTAACCTCTTAGTCCCCAACCTTGACACTGATTTCACAAGAGTAAGATTCAAAATAAGTTTCACCCTCGGTCAATCTCTTAATGAGTCTGAGATGTCCCTAGGGGCCAACGTCTATCAAATTTTATTAGGGCTTGAGTTGTGTGAGTGGGGAGGTGGTTTTTGAGCTAAGGAAGGGTGATTAAATCCCCACCTTATCTTGTATTGGGTTATACCCTTAAGTTCAATTCGTGCAAGTGTGCAATATAGACAATAGTATAACACAAAGCGATAAATCACCCACATGTTTGTCCTATGCTTATGCAATGCCATATGTACATCTCCATCCAGATCACAATAACAGAACAAAATACAGTATATTGGAGAATTGAATTGACACGTGCCTAAATACAAATGTCTAAACCGTTTTAAAAGCGTCCAAATACCGTATTTTAGTTCTTTAGTTTATTGTGGTGTGTAGGCAATCAAAGCAGGACAGTAATAATACAGATCCACTAGCTATTACAATGAACACATCCCAGCACAACAAGATATACAATGATTACAAAATGGCCGCGTTTTCGCGGCAAAAGTCATGTTGCGCGCGGCGGTTCTTTAGAAGCTGGGTCCCTGCTTTCTAGAGCAGGGAGATGCAAAGCTAGTATTTATTCTGTAATGTTAAGCACCTAAAAAGATTGTCCTGCACACCAAAACAGAGAAGACAATGTTAACAAAAACGTGAAAACAAAACCATTCCCTTCCCGGCAACGGAGCCAAAAACTTGATCGGGACGGAACTAGCACTCAAAAATGTGTAGTTTATGAAATCAATGAAAAGCTCGTATGTGTGCTAATGTACCCTCGATACTTCCGTTATAGCAATGGCTCAACGGGTCGAATCCACAGGGAAGGAAGGCGATAGAAGCATTGACAGTTTTTATTCACGTTTTATGTTAATAATTCTTCTTTGTTAAAGAATGAAAAAAAGAAAAGAAAAGAAAAGAAAGGAAAAGGAAAATATAAAGTGGTAGGTGGAGAAGGCGATGAAAACATCAATGTAAAAACAAAATAGAAGTCGTTTGGAAAACAAATAGGAAAGAAGATGAAACAAAATTGAACTAAGAAGGTGGTGAAAACATCGATGAAAATGAGAAAAGAATTGCTTTTTAAAATAAGATAAAAGTAAGCTCATGGCTACTAACTACTAATTGATCCACTAACCATGCTAACCTCTTAGTGATAGTTTCCTCACATTTGATCCTCGGCCATCACTAATCCTTGGCTTCAAGAGACGATACAAAGCATGGCAAATGAGATGGTTCTTCACATTCAAACGTGCATCAAGAGCAAGCTAATACAAACATTAGGTCATCAAACCATTGAAAGAAAGCAAGAAATAAGAGAGACTTATCTTGGTTAGCAAGTTAGCAAGTTATTGAAAAACACCTAGAGGGGGGTGAATAGGTGTAATTGCTAATCTAAGAAACTCAATGCAAACTAAGTGCGCTAAATGCGGAAGCTAATGCAAATTATGCGCAAACTAATACAATACAACAAGTGTAGCCGAATTCCCCTTGCGAGGCTCTGGACTAACTCCCCTTGATTCCCCTTGAAATGGGTTGAGGTGCTATGTGAAGCTTTTGTTGGATGAGTATAAGTTAGGCACACACACACAAGCAATCCAAGCAATGTGCACACACAATCAAGCCAAGCAATAAAGGATATAACAATATGAAATAATGCAAGGCAACACAAGCAATATGATATGGCAATATGAGTTATGCTCAACACAAGCAAATATGATATGATGATATGAAGTATGATGCTTTGCACAATATAAATGA